>NJDD01006250.1:235831-318899 GCA_002245505.1 Calephelis nemesis | reverse complement strand
TCTGGTTGGCAACGCACCATTACCACCTTTGGTGTCTCTAGGCGGCGGAAATTTCTTACCATCAGGAAATCCGTCTGCTTGTTTGCCTTCCAATGTCATAAAAAAAATGATGTATGTTAGTATTCACAGGACTCTACTACTGTCAATTAACAGTCTTGCTTGTTATCAGTTGTCATTTGCAATACTGAAGCTTCGTTTGTTAAAGATAACGAAATCCGAAATTCAAGCAAAAATCAACGATCAACACGCAATCGATTGCTATCTGTCAATTATCATTGAATATTACGCGACTTATCTGATATCTCTTTAGACAAATATACAGACACTAATATTAATTTTTTAATTGCATATTCATATTTTGGTTGTAAATGGTATTATTTTAGTATTTATACATTTTTTATTACATACCAGCTGTTGCCCTCGACTTCGTACCTACATAAACTGAAGGGAATTTTCAAGTTTTTCAAGAACTAAAGATTTTAACGCAGTGAATTTTTTTTTGACAGGAGTATAAACCACTACTTTACAAAATTCGTTAAAAATACGTTTAAAAGTTTTTAAACCGACAAACATTTTAAAATATATTGTTTAATGTTCTGCAACTTATATACAATCAACATTAATAATAGTTTTTTTTCAATATTTACGTATTTAGTTTTATTATATGTATTTATCTTATTTTAAAATCATACTCCATACCTGCTTACTTCTTGAAGTCAGGAGGTACCCTTTATGTTGGTTAAGTGATAAAATTAATGATAATGTTATGGTTGTCGCCTTACCTGAAACAAAAAACAAGAATTAAAATACAATCCTATTAATATATTACATGCGAAAGTTTGTCTCTTTGTATGCTTGTAACTCCTTTATGCAAAAACTGCTGAACCGATTTTCATGAAATTTGGGTAATCTGGATTAATATATAGGAAAGTTTTCATTCCGAAAAAATGTTCCTATGGGACCATTAACGTGGGAACGCCGCGGGCAATAAAAGCTCACACACAAAATATCTTTATTAAATACTAGCTGTCACGGCAGACGTTATTCTGCTACTTTTTTAAATGTGATTTTAGTAAAAACATTGGGGTTAGTCACCTTATCACTTAGCGGTATGAAAAAAGATATTGGTCGAATCTAAATATGCTCAGTAATTTTACGAAAATCGGTGGAGCCGTTTCGGAGGAGTTTAAGTATGCAAACCGTGACATGAGAATTTTATATATTTCATAAAACTCATGAAAATTGGTTTATACAACACACAGCAGCATTTGAGACATAGTGTGTTTTTAGAAAACAAAAATGAAAAAGATTATCATTAATAAAAATAATTTGAAAAAGGGAGTTATGTTTTGCTAGTTAAAGTTGTTGTGGTATTATTTATCTGTTATGTTTATGAAAATTGATAGAAAAAGGCGTTACTTTGCGGAAATCTGAACTTAAATCAAATTTACAATTTTCCGCTGAAAAAAAATTTTTTGGGGGAAAATTGCAAAATAAAAAAATATATATTTGGAACTTATGTTTATTTTTATGCCTATTTGTTTGCGTATTACAAAAAACTTATTAGTTAATTTTGATTTGATATTCAAATACAATATGAATTTAAAAGTTAAAATTTAAGCTGCGCGGTGTGAGGTCAGTGGTATCATAAATTTGACTCCAATAAAAGTGGTTTACTGTATCTCAGGTAGAAATATATATCAATTAAAAAATGCAACGGTTAATATTCAAATAAATCTGATAATAATTTCAGTCTTAATAGCATAGTACCTGACTTTTAAAGATATTGACATTATCTTATATTATTATGACCGCCTCGTTGGTCGAGTGACTAGCGTAGTCGCCTAACTGCATCGACGAATCGCTAGGCTCGGGTTCGATTCCCGACGGGGGCAGGCATTTGTGTGATGAACATTTAAATGTCTGCATTTCCGGGTCTGGGTGTTTATTAAATTTATTCTGGTATTTATTTAAGTATTTCTATGTAATAGTATCGCTAACTAACACCCATAACACAAGCATATAATTTGCTTACTTTGGGGTTAGATTCAATTTGTGTGACTTGTCCAGAGATATTTATTTATTTTATATTCGTAATCTTGACACTAACTTACACACAATATTAGTAAGTTTATTTATTTGAAAATAACTATTGATTTCCAAATAACAGTTTATGCTATTGTTAACACACAGAGACATACATCCACAGAAAGACACACACACATGTACGTACAAAACACTTTAATGATCTGTGTGACAAGAAATGTAGTACATAGTACATACTTGCGGGAATTCAGATGTGTCTTTAATAGATTTTGTATGGAAAAGTACTGACTCTTACAACTTAGCTTACTCTCGTAAGAGACAGAGTGGAGTTTTGTATAAATACATATTACAAATAAATAAATAAACAACGTGGTATGCGAAAACAATAAAAAAAAATCATCCAAGCGGTTAAAAAACTTTAAAGCCTTTATAATTAAATATATTTCTCGCTTAAATTTTAAATATTCTAGAATTATTCATGAAAAATTCAACGCGCTGTATTTGTCTGAATACAAAGGACGAACGGATTACCATCCCAGACACAATAAAGAATAATTTGAGAAAGTTATAAATATTCAACTTCAACGCTATGTTTTATGCCATTATACACAATTCGTCAAGGAGTCGTTATTCAATGCAATTTGAATTTAGAATGGAAATTTTAAATAATAAATCATTACCTAAGAAGCTTAAAATTATATTCTCCCTCCGATTTCGGCCACTGCGACCACTTCGACTTCTAGCCGTTGGTTTGGCGCTCATGCGCCCGAAGATGACTTATGTAGCCTATCTTGGCGGTGAAACTTCGTGCACACTGGGAGCACGTAAGCACGCCGTCGACGTCATAATAATTATCACCTCTGTGGTCTAGCAGTTCAGGAGTTGCATTTGACTGCATGAGGTCTCGGGTTCGATTCCCGATAGCAAAAAGACAATTTGGTTTTGTTTTCGAGGGTGCCCTGGTTTGCCTTTGCCTACCACTTCGGGGATACGAGGGTGAAGATAATTCCTTACTTAGCTACAGTTAAAGCTATTTTCATCAAACTCGGATGAGTTTTATTACAACTATAAACTTGCCAGTAACTATTGAATAACTACATTTACATTTTAAGAACCATACCTATTCGTAGAATTTGAAGTTATTCTGGGAATAGGAGCTATTAAGTGTCACCTGTGAACTTTCCATTGTGAATAGTAAAAAGTGCCCTGGTTGTGCCAGCTGCCTACCTCTTCGGGGATATGGGCGTCAAAATACTCAGTTTTAATTTTGTAAATTAATTCGCTGCTTAAGCTTATGTTTATTTTTGATTTCATAAACGTTATTCAAATACTTTAAAATTATTGTTAGATTGGATCTTATAAAATTTCTGATAAGAAACAGTTTTTGCTACTATAAATATAATTAGTGTTATAAACCAAATAAGTGGTATTTGTCTAACTCATTTATGTGCGGTATAACGACTAATACAGCTGAAAATAATTCAGTATATTTCATATATTCAATACATTTCATAGGTAAAGATTCCCATAACGACTTTAGTGATTTCAAAAACTAACGAAGTACTTATCTGCAATCAGTTATAAAAAAAAGAGAGGTTGCACTCCGGGAGTGCCAGCAGAAGTGAAAACTTGAATATTAACGTTGTGCATTTTTGATATTTTGGAATGGTTAAAGTATAATTTTGAACGAATTGCTTTAATTGTCAGTACGAGTATGAAAGTATTATTTTTTATGTGGTAGAATACAATATTCATTTATTGCGCTATCGTACACAAACATTACAACACGAACATTCGTGCAAACGCCCTGCGCCGTCTTACGAATTTTCGATCAGGTCACGTGTCGCGAGTTTAGAAGTTTTTACCCATTCCAAAAAAGTGTGCAACTCCGCTAAAAAAGTTTTCACTTCAAAAACCTGCTTGACGATTCCAATTTCACAGGTTAGGTCACGCCATCTCTGGATAATACAGTAATAATTTTCGTCATATACTTTTTATTTACATCGATAACCTTTAAAAGCATTTTTTGTCTGTTTCTAACAAAGGCCTGAGCGTTTTTTAAATTTTAATTTCCTTGACACAAGGAGAGGCGATTCCGCGGAACATGAATTATGTATGAGTTCCCGACACCAACTGATTAAAGGTGTTGAGCGGCCCCGTTTAGTGCCTACCGGTACACTGTTATACATTTCTATTGGCAGTAATGCGGTGATATACATTCTAAGTGTTTTTGTTGCGGTTGGTAATTGAATTTGAACATTGAATATACTACATATACATTTTGTATATTAAATCGTGAAATATATAAACAGTTGATATTGAAATTACAAAAATATCATAGATGGTTGGGATACTTTACTTGGCAATTTATTTATTGATTTTGATTCATCTGATCATTGCCGTAATCAGAAATCTAAGAGTATTATAACGAACATTGATCTGACGAAGCAGAAATTATATTTGATTATTTACGTAAAGTTGACTTATTTAATATTAGCTCAGATCGTGATCTGACGACAAAATACCTATAACTTGATTATTAGCGTCCATTTGTTTTGTTCAATATTAGCCCGGCAGATAGTGATTTGACGACAAAATACTTATAATTTGATTATTTACGTCAAGTTGCTTTGTTTAATATTAGCCCAGCAGAGAGTGATCTGACGACAAAATAGATATAATTTGATTGTTAGCGTCCTATTGTTTTATTCAATATTAGCCCAGCAGACAGTGACCTGACGACAAAATAGTTACAATTTGATTATTTATGCCAAGTTGCTTTGTTTAATATTAGCCCAGCAGACAGTGATCTGACGACAAAATAGTTATAATTTGATTATTTACGTCAAGTTGCTTTGTTTAATATTAGCCCAGATAGTGATTTGACGACAAAATAGATAACTCATACTCATAACAAAATAGATAAAATTATAAAATTTGATTGTTTACACCAAGTTGCTTTGTTTAATATTAGCCCAGATAGTGATCTGACGAAAAAATAGTTACAATTTGATTGTTTACATCAAGTTGCTTTGTTTAATATTAGACCAGATAGGGATCTGACGACAAAATAGTAATAATTTGATTATTTACGTCAAGTCGCTTTGACATTCAACATTCTTTGATAGATTCATATGCATATTTTTTTAACAAAATCTGAAAGTTTTTTTTCCAAGTACAAATAAGGCTTACTTAAATTAGTTTGTGAGTGACGGAGATTATTCTCCATAACTTAAAAACGCCTGCTCGTTTGCGTTCTCTCTCTTTCATGAAATACATGGACAAAAATAAAAAAAAAACAGTTGTAACACTAAGCACAATCTCAACTATCCTTCACTGAAAGCGGTCAAAATGCAGAAAAATAATCATATTTTCCGAGGCTAGAAAACGAATTCCAAAAAATTCGTAGAGTTCGTTAAAGTCGTGTTCTTTTTGACATCGAAGCAAAAGCAATATCGGATGGAATTTGAATTTTACGGTCGAGAAAGAAATCCGAATCGAGGGCTATAAGCTGATTGGTATTTTTGTGATATGCTTGGTGTTTATTTGCGTTGTTATGTCAAAAATAAGGATGTAATAGAAAATTATGAAAATATCTAAATCAAAATATATCAAAATGAATAATTAATTCGGTTGGTCATGATCAACGTAACTATGCGTAAACGGGTGGCACAATTTTGATGTTAATTATTGTCAGGAAAAGGGTCATGTGAAAATAAAAATGTAGTTTAACGGAAATGAATTTAATCAAATGTCGATAGATTAACTTTACAGATTAACTTTCGTTAATTCTTTCGAAATGTAATCCTTTCTATACAATGCGATGTGGATGGATGTAGATACCGGAGGAGATCTAGGTAGACATTTCACTATCGAAACGCTCCGGTGTTATCGAAAGTTTTGTCAAGAGTCACCGAAATCGGTGTATTTTTCCAAAAGTGAAACATTTTTGTACATGAAAAGGGTGGCTGGTCTGTCAGGATCGTGCACTCGATACTTTTTGCCTACCACGTAAGGTACTTGATGTAAAGATATTTATGTATAATACATACCTACACTTCTTTCTGTACAAATTGAGAAAATTCATCTTAAGTTCGAAAAAGTTCGAAAATTATGTAAAATCATAGGTTATGTTATGTTCATTATAAAATGTAAATTTCATTTTACAATTATGAACTCATATTTTAATAGTATTATAGAATTCAGTACTATATAGGACATAGCTATCGACAGTATACTCAGTAAGAAAAGAAGTGGATTTAAATTCTCAGTAGATCAAGGTATTTTTATTTTAGCACTTGCCCTGTGATAAGTTCATATTTCTATAAATTTTAAAGAAAGAAAAAACTTCGCCTCAGACAGGGTTTGAACCTGTAACATTTCGTCTCAAGCCGACGAATGCTCTAACCATTTGAACTACTGAGGATTCAAGTCCTGTGGCGACATTCATCAGTAGATCAAGCTCAAATTATTAGAGCATTCGTCACATAGGTTTAGATCCTATCTAAAATTATATTCTTCGTTCAAAATCAGTATTTTTTTCTAATTAAAACCAAAACTTGGGAAGGGTTCAAATTCATTATATTACTTAAACAAAATATGTAAGGTTCCACAGTAAAGCCGCAAATCTTTCCTAGCACGACGTTTCTTCAAGGACTAAAGCGGTTGATCAAGATCTAAATGGCCGTGAAAATAGGACTTCAATTTCGATTTTTAATCTAGATTTGGTTTAGGTTAGGTATACATTTGAAATCGGACGAAAAGATTGTATCCAAAAACTTATCTTGATTGCATTGTGACGTACAAGAAATGGTGATATTTTTTAATTATTATAAATAATGTAAGTTAGTAACAAAAGAAATATAGAATCTATACTTGTTGTACACTTTTATAATAATAAAAATACGTTACAAAAACGTTAAACGTTAAAAAAACTACGTTAAAAAAACTTACTTCAAAGCTAATCTAAACAACGGGTTGCACTCCGGGAGTGCCGGCAGAAGTGAAAACTTGAACATTAACGTAGTGCATTTTTGATATTTTGGAGTCGTAAGGGAATAATAACGCACGAATTGCTTTAATCATCAGTATGAAAGTACTATTATTGATGAGGTAGAATACAATATTCATTTATTACGCTATCGTAAACAAACATGAAAACACGAACATTCGCAAAGCAAGCGCCCTGCGCCATCTTATACGCGCAAGCGAACCGCTGTCACACGAATATTTGTCTTACGAATCAGATCACGTGTCCTGACGCGAGTTTCGAAGTTTTCACCCATTCCAAAAAAGTGCGCAACGCCGCTAAAGAAGTTTTCACTTCAAAAATAATAAAGACTTAATATTCATTATATACTACCTATTACTTATATGTGCTATTTACTAAGAGGTTTTAAGTCGATGCCAAGCCAACAAATAATATCATATTATAAGTAAATCTTAAATTGGAACGGGATCGACTATTAAACCCATTAGTAAATAGCACATATAAATAACAGGAAGTTCCTACATGATTAATATTAAATCTTTATTATTTTTTATTTTATAGTTTTCAAGTCGGTTTTTAACGTTGTTATTTTTATTTAATACTTTTGAGTTTGTTGCTGATATGATTTAATTTTATAAAAATGAACATCGTGATAACTGAAAATAGATAATGGACCTACCCGAAATAAACTGTTATGGTACTAATTCGAAACTACTCCGCATCGAACAAAAAAAGAAAAACGTAAATAGGTAAAGAAACCTCGGCGAAATCGGTGTACATACATAAAAAAATACCGGCCGAATTGAGAATCTCCTCTTGTTTGTCGAAGTCGGTTATAAACTCATAAACGTTTCCACTATACACCGTAAAGTGGAAAATTACAAGAGTTTACCTTAAACAGAGTTTAAAAATATATATTTTTATAAGCTTCCATTTGTAAGGACTTTTAGTCTTAACTTTTAGTCATCCGAACTGGCCTGTTTTTTTTCGGAATAGACTTGATCGAATAGACATGACATTTGCCTTAAAACAAACTAATAATGAATGGTAATGTTTTGCTTAACTATAAATACATGTCGGCAACGACTGCTAAAATATTTTGTAAAAAATAACTACGAGTATTTTGGTGGTTGCAGTTTTGACGCCATGTAGAGAAAAGATGATCGTCGTGTTTTTCGTAATTGTTGAATTGAATTCTTTATTTTGAGTGATATTAGTTTCTTTACTTCTTATCGTCGGTGCCTGGTGGAATTCTATTTTTGATACAATTTATTTAGAAACACTTGTACTTTCCACAATATATTTTTATTTTTATGGTTATGTTATATTTTTATGCCTATGATACGGTTATTGTTTTTTATGGTACGCTAAAAGTCTATATAGGCTATATAGCCCTGATGATGTTTGTATAGCGAAACCGTTTGGCTAAACCTTAAAAATAAAAAATAAAAATATGTTGTGGAAAGTAGGTACAAGTGTTTTTAAATAAATCGTATTAAGTGATATTTGTCGATTTCGGTGGCATATAATGCAATTTTACCGCCACCGCGTTACTCAAAACCCTTATGTGACTTTTTTTGACGTCTAATGACTATTTAACGAATTGTGATTTGTGAACAATGTGATTTTTTTATGTGATATGTCAACGAACAAGCACACGGGTCGCCTGATGGTAAGAGAAAACCGTGGCACATGGTCACCGTCACTGACATCAACAACTACGTTGATGTCACGCAGCTGGGGCATTAGGCCAGTTGTGAATGATAACCCAAGAATAGGTAAAGCAGTGGATCCCCACCCGGGAAAGTTGCTATAAAACATTCTACCACCAGTGGTATAACTTGTTAATAATCTATTTAACAGTCTCCCCGTGTTGGTCTGGGTGCCTTTGCAGAAAAGACCAGTTAATTAAGCTACCTAGCTAGCTTTAGCTAATCTTATGTGCTGGTTGTACCTTTGGCTATCTCTTCGCTTACATACATGCGTGAAGTTATTTTTTTAGATGTTATTGGCGCTACCTAATGGCAATGTGTGCAAATCAATCGGCTACCCCACCATTACGGATCATGACTATTGCGAGCACTGACCCTATGGCGGTAATAATAGGTAAGGCGGTATAATTTCCCCGTGCTGTTTCGGACTCCTTTGCAGAAAAGGATTGCTAATATCGCTTTACCTATTCCTTATAACGTCGATGCTTGCACTTGACATGTTCCGGTGCAGAGGGTAAGATAGCCATATACTTTTGATACTTTTGTTTTAGGCCTAACATCCTGGCAACGGGTTGGCAACGCACGATTACCACCTAAGGTGTCTCTAGGCGGCATGAATTTCTTACTATCAGGAAATCCGTCTGCTGGTTTGCCTTCCAAAAAAAATCTTCTCGCCTCTTACAAGCTGACTGGCAAAGAAGAAATGATATATTGTACTAAACGGACCCCGATCAATACAGGGAAAAATTGGACATATGTTAATTATTATTATTATTATTATCATTTATTCTCAATGCCTCTTATTTTCTACGTTTATACATTTAATACAAAAAAAATATTAAAAATATAAACATAAAAACCAGGTTACCAAAAACGGTGGTCTTACAACTAAACCGTCAGTGGTCAGGGCGACAGAGTGAGGAACCTCCGCACAATACGTGCCGTCCCCAAAATTGCTGCCTTCTGAATTCGGCCCTTAACCCAGGGTTGTAGAGAGAGTCTCTTAAGATGTTGGTCGAGACTCTTCGGTATTAGACCGTTTACTGACACGACTATCGGGACAATTATTGTTGAGTCAACATCCCACATGTCAGTAACCTCGTGTGCTAAGTCTATGTATTTTGTCAATTTTTCCTTCTCAGCTTTCACGAGGTTAATGTCACATGGAACCGTGATATCAACAAGAAAAGCCCGGCGCTCCAGCCGATCTACCAGCACGATATCAGGCTTATTGGCGACAATAGTCCTGTCCGTGATGACAGATCGGTCCCAGTAGAGCTTATAGTAAGGCACTTCAAAACCAACAAGTCCATATCGAAGAGCAAGTTGCTGGTGGATTATCTTGGCTACTTGGTTATGCCTGTGCAAGTACTCGCCGTTGGCAAGATGAGAACAACCGGAAATAATATGTCTAATAGACTCACCAGGACGATGGCACGCTCGACATATGTCAACTGTGCCATCCCTCATGATGTATTTCCGATAGTTATTCGTCTTGACAACTTCGTCAGTAATTGCACAAGCAAAACCTTCGGTTTCACCAAAGAGGTCACCGAATCGTAACCAAGACACGGACGCTAGAGCATCGACATCAGGCCCATAAAGAACCTGATAAAATCGACCATGTAGTTCTTTGCTCTTCCATATGTTCAAGCGATCCTGGATGCTAAGTACCACCGGTTTATGTCAGTTCTCTTTACCTAAGGAGAGCGGAGTTAATCCATTGTCTACTGACACTACATCACGATGCATTCCACACTCAACGTGTAGGAAGTATTCTCTAAGATTGTATACTTCACGGTTATGAAGGTTTTTGGCATTAAGGAAGCCACGTCCTCCAGATTTCCGAGGAATATACAATCTCATCACAGATGAGCGTGGATGATGCATGCGATATGTTGTCAATAGTTTACGGACTCTTCGGTCCAGGGTATCTAGCTCGGTCTGAGTCCATCTTAATATGCCAAAGGTGTATACTAAAACAGGCATCACCCAGCTGTTGAAAGCGCGCACCTTATTACCCCCTGACAAAAGGCTTTTCAACACTTTTATCAAGCGACCAAAGAAACGTTCTATCACCAGCTGTTTAACGTCCCGATCCAATATACCTAGACCCTCTGGCATACCAAGATATTTGTAAGTTTCGGTTTCGGAGAGAGAACTGAGAGATATTGTCTCTGAAAGTTGTAAATAGTCACTCTGTACAACCTTCCCCTTCTGCACATGTACAACCGCACATTTATCTACACCAAACTCCATCCTAATGTCACTACTAAATGTATGTGTTACATCAAGTAGTGACAACAAGTCTGGTTTATTTGATGCAAACAACTTGAGATCATCCATGTACAAAAGATGACAAATAGTCTCACCCCCTCTACGTTATTATTATTATTATTATTATTAACTCTTTATTATACACAACTGATATTACAAAAAAAAAATACTTAAGAGTAAAACAAACAAAGTACAAAAGGCGCGCTTATCTCTAATAAAAGAAATTTCTTCCAGCTAACCCGTAAAAGGAAAGTAATAAATGAAATAAGTAGATGTAATAATAAGCATTTATTTTGCTAATTCCGCGGAATCAGTGTAACTGTTGTGGCAAATAATCCTCCAAACGACACAGAATGTGACAAGCCTCCCACCTCCCACCACCCACCTCCGCGACCAGAACACGAACGTAGGAAGAGCTCGGGAAACAATGTAAATTGTCTCGTTTTTCACATGTGACAACCCTACCTAAAGTTCCCACCTCCCACTCTTCCTATTTTCGTGTTCTGGTCGCGAAGGTAGGTGGTGGGAACGTCAGTTAAGAATCAAGAGTTTCGTAGCCACGAATTACATAAGGTAAGGAGTTCCACAACCTTACAGCATGGACTGTGAATGAATGGGAATATGCTGCAGAATGACTAGAAGGGTATCGCAACAATAAATGATAAAATGTTCATCTGATAACATTAATTTTGTTAGACTTACATCATCATCATTGCAGCCCTTTCCATCTATTATTTGACTTCACCGTATATTAGTTTAGCGATGTCATAACAAGAGTGTTGAAGTACGTAACTTCATCAAACAACTGAGAACATGGCTTCCAGCTCTAGCTTTGTCACTCATGTAATTATTATACTGCTATACATACATTGTTACACCGAATTGTTTATGTTGTCTAAACATCAAATTAAATTTAGTGTATGTTTTACTTTTATTTGCATTGGTTGACTAGTAGACATTTTTTTATTTTTTTGAAAGGCATACAAGAAGACGGATTTTCTGATGGTAAGAAATTTTCGCCGCCTACACACATCAAAGTATGATGCGTTGCCAACCTGAGGCCGGGATGTTAGGCTCCTAACAAAAGTAGGTTTACAAGCTACCTTATCTTCCGAACCGCAATACGTCAAGGGCAAGTCGTCAGTACTTGCCATTGACGTGTCCCGGTAATAGGAACACAAGGACGGCGACAGAAATAGTTAAAGCGATGGTACCAATTCGGTCGAGTCGCTGTGAAACTCTACCACTAAGTAGGATGTCACGGTATTAGTGACGGCAAGTCTAGCCTAACCTTTACGAGGTGCCTGGCAGGGAGGCAGATAGGCTATTCTGCAAAGTCCAAAGAAGTCCGGACCAACTGGTTGACTTGCACACATTGCAATTACCAGTATTATGTACAAAAAAATATCATCACTCATGTATTCCCGAAGAGTTAGGTCGAGGTACGACCCAGGCACACAAGATTAACTAAAGCTAGCTAGGTAGCCTAATTAAGTGGTGTTAATAATTAATGTGATAAGTGGTAGAACTATCGTCAACCGGACACATATCCAATCCCTGGAAAAATAATGTTTTTAGTAGAAAATGGGAAAACCGCTATTTCTATTTTTTTTGTTGCTCGACCCATGACCGAACCCGATAATTCAAGGCCGAAGCTGGACCACTAGACCACGGAGGCTATGTGGCAGAATATGTTGGTATGATTAAGTAATTTTGTAACAACTTTTATAAAACATATTCAGCAAAAAAATAGTTATAGACGTTTTACAAAATAAGTCTGTTTTCTAAGAAATAATTCTACACATTCCTTTTATTGAATTTCGGTTCTGAACGCTCCAAATAATGTATAAACAAAATTATCTAACAAGTTTTGCTCAAATATTTATACGTCTCTTGAAAATTTACTTAAAGACTTCGAAATATTCAATCTTGGGGCCTTCTAATAAGGGCGATGTTTGTGTAAATATTTGTCAAGATTTAAAGGGTCGTCCTTCACCCTTCACAAAGCTAGTAAAAGTTGAAGATAGACTTAAATAAATAGAGAGGATTAAGAATATTCATTGTATAATAAGATCTGTAAATAGAAAGAAATTTATTATACCAATACCAAGTTTGTAGATAGACCACTTACATAGCATATTGTTTAATCATATGAGCAACCAATGCTTACCTAGATGTTTGTCTGCTATCTAATTCAATGAGGGTTGAAACAATTTTCTGACCGTCTTGCCCTCGAAGTGAACTCTGCGGATCACTCTGCGTTCATTCAAATGATGATTCAAAGGTAATCTTTATAAACAAAAGAGAAGCTCCACGTCCTTTGGTGATCGTATCAGATGTAATAATTTGGATAATTCTAAATGTATTCTAAATGTAATTTCTAGATGGTAGAGTTTCGCAGCGACTCACCCGGATTGGTACCACCGCCTCACCTATTCCATAACACCATAACGTCATGACGTGTTCCGGTTCGGAGGGTGAGGTAGCCGGTAAACTTACCTTTGCTCAATGCCTAACATCCCGGCCTCTGGTTGGCAACGCACCATTACCACCTTTGGTGTCTCTAGGCGGCGGGAATTTCTTACCATCAGGAAATCCGTCTGCTTATTTGCCTTCCAATGACATAAAAAAATAATTCACTTATTTAAATTATCTTATAAGGTATCGCTTTTGTGATCTAGCGATCTGGTGCTTGACTTAAATTCATGAGGACCTGGGTTCGATTCCTGAGTTGAACAGTTAAAAGAAATTGTGTTTTTTCAATTTCCAAAAAAAAATAACAGGCTTTACACTGTAGCAATTAGTGTCTTGGCTAATCGTAGGTGTTCTGGTTATAACTCTTTACACCTCTTCAGGGATACGGGGGTGAATAATATTTTTAGCTGTATTAATAAAAGGTGATAATTAAAACCAAAGTCCGAGAAATGCCGTAAATATTTCTCAAATGTTCCACGTCGAGTTAATCTTTTAGCTTACCAGCTTGAAGACAGGTCAATATAATTTCAATTCTAACTTCAATATACGTTCAATTTATTCCACCGAACGTCTGGCTACTTTAGTGAGTTCCATTTCTAATCGCAAAATCTAGCTTAAAACTCTGATGGCTCATTTAGATAAATTAAGCATTTGCTTAACCGAAAACTACAGAATAAAAGGTTTTATTCAAGAAAATATTCACCGACAGCTCTCTCGTCAAGCGAAAAACTAACGAAGTGATTGTGATAAATAAAGTTTACCCTGACCTTTTGGAAGTATATTAATGAGAACTCATGATTTTGAATTAGAAAAATGTAGAGTAAAGTGCAATGAAAGACATCGAGTGGAACTCAAGTGTAAGGTGCAGTTGATAGAAGTAATAAAAACAAAATATTTTCTTAAAAAGACATTCTTAAAAAAACATTTTCTTAAAAACAAAATATTTTCTTAAAAAGAGATAAATAAAAATGGAACGATCATTCATTTCACTTAAATAATTCATTCTAAGTTTTGGGACCAATTGTTACAGGGCTGTATTAACTGGGGAAACGCTGACCCATAAGTAAATGTAAACCAAACTATTGGTCGTACTAACAAGCATATGAAGCCGACTCATAAGGTTCAAACTGCGTACATAATTTAGAACCTACACCATCTCTATATAGACTTAAGCCGATGCAGAAGTGATAAACATTTTTGCATGATTTGTAAAAAAATATCACTAATTATAAGATGTTTTTTATAAAAAAGGGAATGTGTACTTGGCAACATTTTAATCTGCCAGAAGTAGAGTAGTTTTATCATCAGGCGCTACCGCAACCATAGTTCTAAAGATCTAAATAACTTACTTTTTAAAGTTTCACTATTTACGCCTATAATCCACACGCCTAAATTAAATTAAAATTAGATTTTCATATTCCTCTGCATTACTTTCAAAATTAAAATTATTTCATCACAAAAGTGGAAAAAAATTGTATGTTTTTACATGTTCCTGTCAGTATACACTCCTTGCAAATTCAAATGTGACAATGAAAAATAGAATCAAAACTGGAAATTAACTAAATACATGCAGAAGAAATAAATACTAACATTGAACAAAATACGCCAAACTGATACTACTAATACTGCAAAAACTTTCTGTTTTAAAATACTATCGACTAATAATCTGCCCTGCTAGATAATCTTGTAATAAAAATACAAGTATAAGAAATGCATATAATTAGTTTTTATTACGTTTGGTTGATGCTTCAGAATAGGAGTAAAAATAAAAGGCTTATTCATTTATTATCCAAAGATTGAACACACCTGATCTGACGTCATGAATGCAGGTTGCAACAATACGCCTCTTGTAAGCCTATACACCAGGGATTTGTGCAATCCAAACAATACGAACGATAAGCTCTTGCTCTAGTCAGAGAAAACAGGCACTTAATTTTAAATAAGGTGAATACAAAAGGTTATAAAACTCGTCCATTTTGTTTATTACAACATTAAGTTAAATTAGGTTTGATTATTTGCTAATGTTCGTTTAGAAAGAGAGAACAGGCATTTACAGGTCAAGAAAAACATGAGGGATGAGTTTTTAGTTCGTTAGTATATTTACGTTCGTTTCTCTGAAGAATTAGGCGAAAGTAAAACAAAGGCAGACACGGTAAGCAGAACGTACTTAGGCGTAGAATATAATAGGTATGCAAGTCTATCGTCAACCAGGCTTTTATCAAACACCGGGTAACATAACTTTTGAAAATTAAAAAGTACACGTTAAATATTGTAGACCTCCCAGAATCGGATCCCAGATATTATTTCGTCTATGCCAACACCAGAAGACCGCAAAACGGTCAGGAATTCACTATAATTCAGTGTTGAGAAGTTTATTTTGTTACTGTTTATTATTTATTCTTGCCTTTTTTGGTGTGACTATACAGGGTTCCTGGTAACTAACGCACAACTTTTGTTCTAAAACTTTTAGGAAATCGCAAAAAAATAATTTTGTTCTCCATACATTTTTCGAGCTGACGATGAACTATTTGTATGGACAACTAAATTTTTTCGCCACTTTCTAAAAGTTGTTGCTTTTGATATACTAAAGCCGCCCTAGAAAGGTTATGAGTTAGTTACCAGTAACCCTGTATGTTGCACCGAATTAAAAAGTTGGTTTTGTGATGAAGAAAAGCGACATTAACATCTTCTGTGTCCATAAGGGACGTATATTTCTTGGCACCAGACAATCCGTTTTTTTTCTTTCCTTCATAAAACATTACATTATATTTGAGCAGCTAAAAAAATACGGCCAAGGAAAATATCTCTCAAACCGATTGAAATATGCATGACCGGTATGATTAGGGTCATGAAAATTCGTTTACTTTGTGTATGAAAGATTATTATTAACCTGTTTAGCTGAGCGGAAGTGTTTAATGTATTGGAAAAATTCCTTGCAAGATTCAACACAAATTCTAAGGAAAGTACAGTTCAATTGCTTAGAAACGACGATAATGTGTGCCCAGATATTTTAAGAATTCGACAAACTTGGAGAACGAAACGAGACGCAACTTGGACGCAACGAAAAGAGGCTTGGTAAAAGTTTGAAGTGTCGGTGTGTGTCTGTGGCATTGTAACTCCTAAACGGTTGGATCAATTTCGATGAGGGTTTTTGTTTAAAAGTTACCGTGATTTTTTTTCATGTGACAAAAGAGTGAAAAAGCTCACGGCTCTCCTGATGGTAAGAAATATCGTGGCCTATGGCTATAGATATTTTAGGTACGTCACTGTCCTGTGACCGGGATGTTAGGTCTATTTCCTACCTTTCGGACTGGAACACGATGTCGTTATGGCAATAGGAATAGGAAAGGCGCTGGATCCCCAGGCAAGTGCTGCACAGCTCTCTACCATCAGTGATTGAGATGGTTCTACGTTCATGTTTTGTTGAAGGTTATTGAAAATGTTTAGCGTTTCGTTTCTTAGATTGTGAGATTATGTAGAACTATTTGCTGGCCTGGTATCGATAAGGTTTGTCATAATGAAATAACCCAGTCTCATGAATCTAGTAATATACATTACTGAGGTATTAAGTTAATTATATCTATAATAAGTAATATAAGGCATCCAATTAAAATTAATTAATTAAAAAAAATCGCCTCTGTGGTCTCACGGTCCAGGTGTTGCATTTGACTGCATGAGGTCCCGGGTTCGATTCCCGGGTCAGGCAACAAGAAGAAAATTTGGCTTTTTCAATTTCTTAGTAAACAAAGAATTTGCTCGGGAGTGTATAGGTGCCGGTTGGCTTGCCACCTATCACATTGTGGGACTTAGTGTCTTCGACTAGTCGTCGGTACCCTAGTTGTGCCATTGCGGACTGCTTCGGGGATGTGGGCGTGAAGATACTTACTTTTTAAAAAAAAATAGGTCTTGAATAATGATGGCGCCAGTGACCGTCATTAACAAACCTACATGTAATACAGTTATAACCATCTCGATCACGACATCTTCCAAACAAGGAAAAGCCGCAACGAAATCATTTACATTAACAATAGCCGAGATACACTCATTCACACGCAAACACATACACATATACAACAAATCAAACTTATAAAATTCCTTTACTTTACTCGAGGTCTACAATTTTTAGCTTTAAGTGCTCCTTCACCGGGAGTATTCGCGTGTAATGTAACGTTACAGATCTGAGCATTCCAACAGAGAAAGAGGAGAACCGAGCAATACAATGCGCACCTTGTAATAATAAAATTAATACAATTTTTTTTTATGATATTGGAAGGCGAACAAGCAGACGGATTTCCTGATGGTAAGAAATTCACGCCGCCTAGAGACACCAAAGGTAGTAATGGTGCGTTGCCAACCTGAGGCCGGGATGTTAGGCCTCGAGCAAAAGTAAGTATACCGGCTACCTCACCCTCCGAACCGGAACACGTCATGACGTTATGGCGGCAGGAATAGGTAAGGCGGTGGTACCAATCCGGGCAAGTCACTGCTAAACTCTACCACCTAGTCAGGTGTCACGGTGTTAGTGACGGTGAGCCTATGCTCGTCTTTTACGAGTTGCCTGGCAAGGAAGGCAGATGGTCTATTCTACAAAGGAGCCCGGACCAACACGGGAAAAATTATGATAATAATGATTATGATTACAATTATGATAATGTTACATTACACGCTAATACTCGTTAGTCAGGAAGGTATTGTTTTAATGTAATGGTCAAAAGACAAACCTATAATGTTACATTACACGCGAATGCTCGTCAGTCAGGAAGGTATTATTGTAGTGTAATGCTCAAAGTCGAATCAATAATGTTATATTACTCCAATGCTCGTCAGTCAGAGAGGTTTTATTGTAATGTTATGCTCAAAAGACAAAACCATAATTTAACATTACTCCAATGGTCGTCAGTCAGAGAGGTATTATTGTAGTGTAATGCTCAAAGACGAATCAATAATGTTACATAACACGCGAATGTTCGTCAGTCAGGGAGGTATTATTGTAATGTAATGCTTAAAAGACAAACCTACAATGTTACGTTATTCCAATGTTCGTCAGTCAGAGAAGCATTATTGTAGTGTAATGTTCAAAGACGAATCTATAATGTTACAATACACGCGACTGTTCCCTGTGAGGGAGCACCTTTATAGTGATAAAAAAGCCGTATTTCCAAATGTGTATAGCCTGGTAAGCTTCTAGATGTAAATATTTTTACAAGACTTGAATATCAAAGTGTTTATCGGGTTAAATTTTCGGTAATAGGTCCGGATCTGAATGTCGTGATGTTGTGTTATTCGTGTCCGTCGATGATTTTATACTTACTACAAAACCCACTCCACGTTACCACCAACTCATTTGCGTCATCTATTAACGTAAAAGTAAAAAAAAAACGTAAAGAATTGGCATAAAACTAGTTTTCATCAAGTTCACTTCGCGAATTTGAGAAGGAATAAACAAATTCAATTCCCTCAGCTCCAATTCTTAGACAAAATTGGAGACATACGGCAGGATATCATCCATATTTGGATGATTTCTCCTACACTAGAACGAACAAGTTTGCTAGTTTTTTCGTTATTAACACAGCCATCTACTAAACTACTACTACATTCCAGTATTTTCAGAATATTACAGATTTTGAAAATTACTTTACATCCGTTGAAAGAATTAGTTCCTTCCAAATGACACAAATTGAATCTTACCCCACATTAAGGAAATTATATGTATGTGTTATGGATGTTAGTCAACGATATTAATACACAGAAAACCTAAATAGATACCAGTATAAGCTTAATAAAAATTCAGACCTGGAAATACACACCTTAATGTTTACCACACAAATACCTGCCCCTATCGAGAATCAAACCTGGGCCTCGCGGGCGGTCGGTGGAGTTGAAGGCTAACCTTTTGACCAACGAGGCGATCGTAACAAAACATCTAAATAAAGCAATGTAGGTACCCCCGATAAAGGTTATATACAATGTAGATTAGACCCATCTCTATCATACCAGCTTTCTACGTAAACCGCATCGAAATTGGTTCATTTGTTCAAAAGTTATGATGCCACATACGTACACGTAGACATTTTTATATTTTAACAATCTTCGTTTCCTATTTGGGGTTAAGAAATAAATACAATCTAGTCTCAATTTTTTAACACTCCTCGTTTTCCATCAGGAGCTAAGAAATAACTGTGTTTAGTCAATTCGTCTTTCTTCAGAGCAAAACTTTGCAAGGCGCTATTGATTTTGCACTAAACATCCAGTTTAACGCAGCTGCTTGCATAATACAAAACTTTAACAAACTCACATGTTAATTCATTAGCCAGGTGTTTGAACTAACTTTCGGGCCTGGTACATTTTCGCTTACAAACTAGTCAAAGTTATGATGAGTTTAACTAATTATTTTATAAGTCTCCTGAAAATATTATTATGAGATGGTAAACCGCTCTTAACAAACTATTTTATATTTATTTTGTACTAAAATAACTAACAATCCCTTCTAATATTATCATTTTTTTATAATATTGGAAGACAAAAAAGCAGAGGATTTCTTGATGATAAGAAATTCACTCTTCCTAGACATACCAAAAGTAGTATTGATGTATTGCTAACCTGAGACCAGGAGAATCGATCAAAAGAAAGTTTACCGGTTACCTTATCCTCCGACCCGGAACACTGCACAAGCACGACGTTATGGTGGCAGGAGTAGGTAAGGCAGTGGTACCAATGCGGGCTAGTGGCTGTGAAACTACCACCTAGTCAGATGTCACAGTGATAGTGACGGCAAGTCCGTGCTCGCCTTTTACGAGCTGCCTGGCAGGAAGGCAGATGGTCTATTCTGCAAAGAAGCTTGGACTTACATAAAAATATGAAAAATATTAAAGGAAATTAGATGGTATTTTTTTCGCTTTCACTAAACTAAATTTAACTATTTTCTTTCCACGATAGTAATAGAAAGAGTCAAAACACGTTTAGTACTGTCAGATTAGTTTGTACATAAAATTTCTTCAGACTTTTATCTTATTTCTCGGTAAACGCTAAACTAAAAACGTCCCGCGTTGACATGTCTTGACTTATCTGCGAAATATTCCGTCTGTTTATTTTTATTTGACCAAAAATAATTTTTGTTGGTGCTCAGCAAATTTACCACAATTGTGTATGTTTGTTTTTACGTTTTCTTGTCAAAATAGTTAAAACAATTTTAATAAATTTGGCACAGTAATGTAATATTATAGTCCTTAGAAGGACATTCACTATTTTAAAGTTAAACTTTTATTACATTGTCTTAATTTTTTTGGTCTGTGTGTCGCATGTCACGTGACGTTGACGTCAGGGCAGCCAAGGCCAATATGGCGGCGTCTATAGTTTATAGTTATAGATCAAGTTTCACTTTTACCGTGGTTTCATAAAACCAGACAATCTTTTTTTATAAGCGAAATAACTTGATTGCAAATGCGAAGCAACAAGTAACAGATAGCAATAGTAATACTGTAAATCAATACCTTACATATGCATCTGAAAATCACGCCAAGTCCCTTCCTTGACAAGCAGAGAATATCGTGTGCCAAATGTCGCAATCCTTGAAAACCTGCTTGGCTTCCTTTACACTCATCACCCTTTTCATGCAGACACCTTTTTTAACTGTCCATATAAAAAAAAATGATAATGATGATTACAAAATAGAAAATATATCCAAGACAATATAAGATACTATATTATTATCATGGTTAGTTTTTTTTTTCATTCCGGTTATATCTAGTTACATAGACGATAGTCACGATTATAGTGGCGAGCGTTACTGACTTGTACAATTTCCTCGTGTTAGTTAGAGCTCTTTGTCAGAATAGATCAACTGCTTTCCCGCTATCCAGCTCGTAAAAGGCAAGCATATTCTTACCGTCATTAAAACCATAACATCTGACTAAATGGTAGAGTTTTACAGCGACTCACCCGGATGGCAGTGCTTGCCGTTGACGTGTTTCGGTTCGAAGGATAAGATAGCTGGTAAAACTTACTTTAGTTTGAGGCCTAATATCCCGGCCGGTTGGCAATATTCCATTACCATTTTTGGTGTCTCTAGACAGCATGAGTTTCTTACCATCTTCCTGTTGATAATGATGATGATTCCGTCTGTTTGTTTGCCTTCCAATATCATAAAATAAAATTCTCCTGATAATAACTAACACAATGAAAAAAGAATTCATTAAATCGGTCCAGTCACAGAGGCTATAATAGCCTTAAAAACACATTCAGCAATTCTTTTTTACGTTTATATTCTAGATGTGTGTCAAAGTGGGCGCCAGTTGTTGTGTACTTCACTAATTATACCCCTACGAAATTATGCTTTATGTCAAAACTTTCTAAAGCGCTATCTGGCGATCACACGCCAACTAGCAGTTTGGCACAGCTGTTTATATAAGACAACTTTGACAACTCCAGTTCGCAACTCATATGTTAATTCATTAGCCAGGTGTTTGCAAAACTTTGAGCTTGGCTAGTTTTCCTAAGAGAAATACTCATAGTGAAGCTTTAATTGCAACTTTAATTATTAATTTTAACAAAGTGTTTAATTAGTCTTTTTTTTGTGACACAATTACTTTGCGACATCTGGACGTTGCATCTATTATTAATTTTAGTTAATGTCTTTTTTTTAATTTTTTGTTATAATTACTTCGAGACATTCGATTTTCAAAATTCTTTTTGTGTTTAAATGGCATACTTTTTATGCGGGGCTATTGAGTATCTTTTTACAGAGCCTTTACCATGAGTTGGTATAGATTACGTTCGGTAAGTTACGTGTCGAAATCTATGACATTTTTGGTTTAAAAATGAGTTTCTCTTAGTTACCAATAGAGGCGCTGTTCACAGTTATTATACAAATAATTTACAGAGACGGTAGCGAATTTCGTAAACTTGACAAGCCGTAAACTCAAGGTAAGTGCCCTGATGATCACTGGGTAAAGTGAACGTCAAATAGATGTCAAATGACGTTTTTTTTATATTTGCTATATCTATTGTATTTCTGTTGGTCAGAGCACATACAGCTGTTGAAAAAGTAAATATACCTAAATTCCTTTGACAGCTATTCGATGTACACTTTACTCAGTGATCGCTAAAAAGATACGGAATCAGGCCCTTGGGGATTGGTTATATTGATTGCTTCGAGTGTTTTACAGATATAAAATAAGCCTTTATTTTACTATTTTCGCGTAAGCAGTGTAACTTTTGTGGCAAATAATCCTCCAAATGACACAGAATGTGACGACAACGACGACGACGTACGACGTAATCGTGTGTCGTCGTTTGTACGGCAGGGTCGATTTTCTGAGGAGTACGATTTGGTGTTCTCTGTGGTGAGTTTTTCATTCACAAAGTCATTTTACAAAGCATGCAAAGTTGGCGAAGGACGTGACAAGTGGTTTTGTTTCCCGTGTTCGAACTCTGTGACCTGGTCGCGGAGGTGTGAAGTGGGAACTTTAGGTAGGGTTGTCACATGTGAAGAACGTGACAATTTATATTGTTGCCCGAGCTCTTCCTTTATTCGTGTTCTGGTCGCGGAGGTGGGTGGTGGAAACGTTAGTTAGGCTTGTCACATTCTGTGTCATTGGAGGATTATTTGCCACAAAAGTTACACTGTTTACGCGGAAGTAGCAAAATAAAGGCTTATTTTACAACTATTATAATGGATTTTCGCAAAGTAACGCCTGATTCAATAAAATACCTCGAGTATTTTAAGCAATTTTTGGGCAGCCTTTGTACGGAAAGTGGTCCATGTGCTTTTAAGTCCATTTTTAAAGCTATGTGAAAGGAAAATCAAACAAATCATAGAGAATTAAGTGATATAAAGTAGTTAAACACAAGCGAAGTGAACAAACTGTTTCTATAGCAGCTTACTATGGTAATGCAGATTGCTTTGCAAACACAAACTTTCAAATTTCCATTAATGTTTGTACGGAATGACTATAATTTTATAAGGCTGAGTGCACATGATAAATAAAATGTTATACACAAAATAAATCTTAGAAATTTAACCTAATTAGCCAAATTTAGCCAAACGCATTGTTATGTTAGAGATCAGCAAACAAGCATAAGGGTGTCCAGATGGTAAGAGCCAACCGTGGAAGGTAGACACCGTAAATGTTATGGGTGCGTCGCTATCCTGAAACCGGGATGCTAGGCATAACAAAAAATGTCTGTAATGGGTTTCGAACATACCCATTTGTTTCCTACTCTATAAAACGAGCTTCAGAATGTTGACAGATGTTTTCTCTGGTCGTATCTTATAATGCTAATTGAATATAGTATAATTAGTATAATCAATATAGTACAACTAAACTTATCGGCTTGCATGTTCTTCAAAATGGTACACGACCATGTTAAGCACCAATGTTATAGCAGCAGGATACTTTAAGTTGACGGTACTAATCCTCTAGAATCATTGCAAAACTTCACTAATTTAACTAATTTAATTTCACTTTCTGTTAGTTGATTACATTAAATAATCCAATAATCTCCACTGTTAGATTTTACGGTGTCTGTTAGACATTTATATCGGATACGGAAATGTCGCAACCAATGAGACTTATGTTTCATTTATAAGTTCAATTGAACGTAAGGGAACATTAACGTAATACACACGAACAACAAGAAAATAATAAAAGATAATTTTACACGCATCATAAATTTATATAGCAGAAATAGATCCACAATGTGTCTGCACCATGCCTAACGTAGCGTACTATTGCCTTACTACATTTCTCGGATGTTCGCTAAGCTCGCCTAATGCAGGCCCGGATTAAGCACGTAGCATGAGTAGCAAGTGCTACAAGAACCACACGAAATGGAGCTACGAGTCTCTAATA
Source organism: Calephelis nemesis (assembly GCA_002245505.1). Classification (NCBI taxonomy): domain Eukaryota; kingdom Metazoa; phylum Arthropoda; class Insecta; order Lepidoptera; family Riodinidae; genus Calephelis; species Calephelis nemesis. The sequence continues at coordinate 294,549 of NJDD01006250.1, read as the reverse complement.
ATACTTAAGAATCTTAGACAGGATGGGGTTTTAATGTAAGAACAAAATATTTAAAATATGTCGGTTTATGAACAATAAATTGTAGCATCATTATCATCCTATGTTTACATTTTAAATTTTGACTATTATAATCATAATTACATTCTTTATTTTTACGTTTTAGGCATTTAAAATAATTAATTTATTGATTAAAACAAAGTAAAAAAAGTATACTTACGCTCATGTCCCTGGAAAGGTGGACAGATAACCAGGACACCCACGAATAGCCAAAGCCTAAAGTCAATATGATAGGTGAAACGCCTATCGCTAACCACATGTCCAATCCCGGCATTTTTTTTTTATCAGAAAATTAAAAAAAAATGATTTTTTCGCTCAACCCGAGGATCGAACCCAGGATCTAATGGAGTCAAGTCCAACACCGGACCGCTAGATCACAGCGGCGATTTAAAAAACAAAAACACAGTTGCCGAGGTTAATACTGAATATATATATAATATAATAGTAAATCCAGTCTTCCGTACATATGCAGTATTATTTGGGTTAAAAAAGATTTAAGGCCCCACTTTAAAATTTGTAATAAGCCCCGCACTTCCTCAATTCGGCACTGGCCTGATGTCAGCTTTATACGTTGCCAAATGCATATACGAGTGTGAATTTTTATTGTAGTCGTTGAAAGAGTTTTTGGAAGCATTTCGGGTTTATTTCACTTGAATAGTTTGAATTTGTTGTGGTATTTTTTAACATTTGTTGTTTTTAACGATACAAACATGAGAGGAATATTGGACATGTTTGATACTTTTGCCTTGTGAAAATCAACCTATTTTAATATTTATTTCTTGTATTTTGTTTCATTATGTTTTGTTTTTAATAAATTTTGATAATAATCATAGCGTCATCGGTCAACATAGTCGTGTACAAATTTTATGAAGAGTATAGGGAAATCAATAAAACTTAAACAAAAGGATTCACTCTTAACAGCCACGGATTGACAATGTAAGGCTATAAGTATATAACTATAAGCAAAGTTTATGGTTTTTACTTTTAGGTAAGGTATTTGTCTTTGTACTTAAAAAAAATCAAGCCAATTTGAAAATGTTTTTGCCTCTGTGGTCTAACACTCCGTCATCGAACTTGACATCTTGAGGTCCTGGGTTCGATCACAGGGTCGCGTTACAAAAAAAATTAAAATTCGTATTTCTATTATTATTTTTTTGCCAATTTTCTTACAAACATAACGCTTTCCGGAATTGGATATGTCCCTGGTTGGCGGTATGCTTGCTTCCTATCACATTATGGGGCTTGCTATCTACGTCAAGATTTGGGCACCCTGTTTGTATCTCTCCTTGCCTCTTCGGGGATATGAGCTTGTAAATACTTATAATTATTATTTCATTCTATCAATTTAAGGGATTCCCTATTAAGGAGATTCTAGAAAGAAAATCCACCTTGTGTCTTCGACTTGTGGCGGGTGCCCTAATTTTGTGTTTTCCTACGTTTTCAGGGATATGGGCGTAAATATACTAAAATAACGGATCCACGAACACTGACTGAACCCTGTCGAGAATGTAACCATAAGCTCGCGGATGACTTAAAATATATATAATATATATCATATGTTTGTATGTTAAATAAAATATGTGTATTATTAGTTTAAGTTATAGCCCTGGTGATGCTGTCATAAGCGCAACCGGTAGGCTATTTATAAAAAAAAAAAAATAAGTGATACTAAAACAGTACAAGTGTTTCTTTATTTAAAGATATGAATATTTGGAAGTTTTACCAAGCGCCGATGATGGAAAATATCAAATATAAAATATATATTTCATTTTACAAAGCATACAAAGAAGAACGACTTTTCCGCAAATAAGCTCACTCTACCGTTAAAAAGAACATCAAGTAATCACAGCAAAGCTTATTAATATCGCTAAAAGCACTCTGTAGTTATAAAAAGGGACAAAAACTTTATTATGTTTGATAATAAACAGCATGGCAAAGAGCGCCTGCAATAATAGACTCAGTGGGTTTATTAAATGTAGCTAAGTTGTGGTATGAAATGGAGGTAAATGCCGTATTGCGCCAAGGGGCATCTTTAGTGAATAGCGCCCAGCCTCTTTGTTTTTAATAGACAGACGTTATTGCACTATTGGAGCTCATGTTTTTATGATAGACTTGTTTTTATACACAGAAAAACGGGGCAGAAAGCTTGTTTTTTATGGTATTGGAAGGCAAACAAGCAGACGGATTTCCAGACGGTAAGAGATTCACGCCGCCTAGAGCCAACACACCATAACAAATGTGATAATGGTGTGTTGTCAACCTAAGGTCACGATGTTAGGCCTCAAGCAATAGTAATTACACCGGCTAACTTATCCTTCCAACCAGAACACGTCAACGGCAAGCACTGACTTTATGGCGACAGGAATAGATAATGCGGTGGTACCAATCCGGGCAAATCGCTGCAAAGCTCTACCACCTAGTGAGGCGTCACGATGTTAGTGACGGTAAGCCCATGCTCGTATTTTACGAGCTACTTGACAGAAAGGCGGATGGTCTGTGTATAATAGACCATTTAGAAGGCATCTAGTAAGTGGCAAGCATAGACTACTTGGATTATTACCTACAAGACTACTGGCGGTAGACTGCTGTTCAGCACCTTTGCCGAATAAGGAGAATCCTGTCACCATAATAATGAAGTCATATTCTTAAAATAATTTTAAAACTACAAAAAAACTTCTTCGATTTCAATAAATTCCACAAAAATTGTATATTGTTCGATTTCTAAGAGTTTTCGTTATCGGACCCAGATTTGAAGACCGCGAGGCCACCACGGAAGTGGGTTTTTTTCAATGCAAAATATTTTTTGCAATTCAGAAATATGTAACAGAAAAACGATTAACATAATTTTATGCATAGGTGTCGAACATAAAACGTCCTCCATTTTTGGAAGTCGGTAATAAGAATGAGTGCTGTAGATTGTTTCAGTATTTAGACTAATAAAAAAAGAATAATTTATCATTATTTTATTTACCGTTTTACAGCTTTTTAAATATTATTTAATTAAAAATATCTTTGTTATAAATATATGCCAACTCAGGTAATTTCAACAACTAAAATGTAGCGTATTTAAACGAAAAAGGGTTATTTAAATAGAAACGAAGTCCTGTCATGTCACTAAGATGGCAAGCCAATCTCTGGAATAGAAAAGCAAATAGAGCGAAACAAAAGGAAAAGTACAAATGAAAAGGAAAGACGGAATAAAAACGGTAGACAGGTAATCGTGCTCCTAAGCCCGAGGCAGTTAACAAGCCTCTACGTGACTACCCTCAATGATGTTGAATTTCAAATAGCTGCCTCCTTTTCCTGCGATTTGTATACCAAATACCGATGCACAGACAGAAAAAGAATAAAATTTTGTCGGTAGAAATCAAAAAGATGAAAATGACGTGGTCGAAATGTAATTACGACCGTTTGTGATAGACTACGACGGGTTTTTTAATTGTCTTTGATTACCAGTTCTACGTTCTTTTGAATTTGCGAACGGTTAACCGGTTTATTACGGTATTCCTACTCTATTTATAGGTACAGCCAGGCAGATAGATCTCTAGTAAAGTAAAACAAAGTATCCTCACGCCCATATTCCATAGAAGAGGTAGGCAGAGGCACGACCACGGCACTCACGACTAGCCGAAGATACTAAGTTCCACAATGTGATAGATGGCAAACTTATCGCTAACGGGGCACATATCCAAACCCGAGCAACATTTTTTTACTTAGAATATTTGAAAAACCACATCTTCTTGCTGTTGGCTGACCCGAGAATCGAACCCAGGACCTCATGAAATGATGTCCAACACCTGGACCGCGAGGCCACTGAGGCGATACGTCTCTACAGAGATATTTTTTGTATGAAATTTGAAGAGCGAACAAGCAGACGGATTTCCTGATGGTAAGATTAGAAACACCAAAGGAGATAGTGGTACATTGTCAATTTGAGGCCGAAATGTTAGGCTTCGATCAAAAGTAAGTATACAGACTACCTTATCCTCCAAACCAGAACGGACCAACACGAAGAAATTTTTCCCCGTGTTGGTCGGGGTCTTTGAAGAATAGACCATTTGCCTCCTTATCTGGTACCTAGTAGGAGTATAGACTACTTGTATTATTATCAACAATACTATTATTGGTAGCCTGCTGTGCAGCAACTTGCAAGGATATAGAATCACCGTCACTATCATAACAGTGTCATTTCCCCGTGTTGGTCCGGGCTCCTTTGTAGAATAGACCATCTGCCTTCCTGCCAGGCAGCTCGTAAAAGGCGAGCATAGGCTTGACGTCACTAACACCGTGATACCTGACTAGGTGGTAGAGTTTCGCAGCGGCTCGCCCGGGTTAGTACCACCGCCTTACCTATTCCTGGCGCCAAAACGTCTTGACGTGTTTCGGAGGGTAAGTAAGGTAGCCGGTTAACTTACTTTTGCTCGAGGCCTAACATTCCGGCCTCTGGTTGGCAACGCACCATTACCACCTTTGGTGTCTCTAGGCAGCGGGAATTTCTTACCATCAGGAAATCCGTCTGCTTATTTTCTTTCCAATGTCATAAAAAAAAGTCATGTTTGGATGTTCTAGCCAGGAGTATATGGAAGCTTTTTTTTTTGAATGACTTATTTGTTGCTAATCTCGCGATTTTATGCAACTTCACCGAGCTTTGTGGGCCGAGCAGAGTACTCAGCCCGAGATATGGAAGCTTGGACAATAGGGCTACCAAACGGCCACATGACACCTACAATATCTATGGTGTTTTTTGATCAAAGTGTGAATATTGTGGGCTCGAAATGGAACGCCACTATTTATTATTTATTTTTTACCCTTTTTTGAGGAAAATCACAGTGACCGAGGCTGTGAGCTAGAGAGGCCGCCTTCCCCCGCCAGTCCGCTAAACACAGCTGTGAGACAAACAGGTATTCCTTTGATTCTGGATAATCCTTAACAAAGACGTTTTTTATCCGTGAAGAAGTTGACGAGTCATCAATAATTATAAAATTAATAACATTTACAGACCACAATAATTAATTTTAATGACTTATTAAGTTACCAGTGCTGGTCGTTTTATACAACAGTTGTCCATGGCGTAAAGTTGTCCCCTACCTTTAGAACCATGTCATTATTTGCAGCCTTATGCCATAAAATGGGTATGTTGTCTACTTTAAATAGGTTGTAAGTCATGTTGTAATACAACAGGTATTACAACACTGTATTTTCCGCTGTAAGTAAGCTGTGGTGTATCTTCCGGTAAACTAACAAATAAAAACACATTGACCACCTCTCTAGTCTTGGGGCTAGAGACAACACCTAGCGCCAGCCAACCTATCCGCTAGGCACGGCTTTGATTCCCGAGTGGGGCAGACATGTGTGTGAAGAACATTGATAGATGTTTATAGTCTGAATGCTTAGCTACATTCTAATACGTGAAGCAAAAACTTTGGACCCCTTTTTACGAAAATTGCGCTGACGGAGGAGCATAAATTTTGGAACACTTATAGTTTAGTTATAGGAGAAGTGCAGAATCCTAATAAATTTCAATAATAATGCTTATAAAATACATTAAATCAATAAATAAACATTACCCACACTAACGTGCATTTGACACACACAAACAAATATCTTGATGATAACGATAAAAGATCACAGATAACGCAATAGCGCAGTTTGGAATAAAAGTAGTTAGTCCTGAGAAATGAAGATGGCGTTCTTATCAACAAGATATTACAATTTGTTATGGTCGAATTCCAACCAACGGGCGACTACTGGTTATAATTATTCCGACATTTATTTAAGTATTTATCAGTATTAACAATATTAATTGAATTCACAACAGATAATTAAAGCTACATTTGTAATTTAAGGTTGATATAAAATTAATGAATTAGATAATTATTTTATTAAAATTAGCTGCTATCTGTAAATTTTATCACTTTGTCGCCGTTTCTTAAAGCGATGAACATTTGAAATATTTAATCTCCACCTGATCTACTTACGTATTCATTTCATAGACAGTTAAAACAAAATATTGTTTAACTTTTATCAGTTAAATGCTAAAGAATTAATTAGTTTAATTAGCATTTATTCAAGACTTGTTATTGACCGCGACCGATACATACAATAAAGAGACTTTTCGTTGAGTGATAGTAAAAGGTATTAATATGGCCTTTCGCCTCTTCGGTCTAGTGGTCCGGCGTGGGACTTGACTTTTTGAGGTCACGGGTTCGATGCGCGGGTCAAGCAACGAAAAAAATAGAAAACGTGTATTTTTAATTTTCTAGATAATGTTTTCCTAAATCGGATATGTGCCCGGTTAGCGATAGGCTTGCCACCTATTACACTGTGGGACTTAGTGTCTTCGGCTGTCGTGGGTGCCCTGGTTGCGCCTCTTCTAAAGATTTTTTTAAAAAGGTATCAATGTTAAGCCGAGCTCTACATAAAGTTTAGTAGTTTTTGCGTAAAAATTGAACAGAAGTTGTGATAACCCTGGTCTTATATCATGTATACAATACGTAGCAATATATTGTTAAATTAGATTGAGCCCTATTAATATTCTATTACATATATGGAGTTAATAACATTCTAGTAATTGGGCAAAAGGCTACACTAATTGGGTAAAAGCCCACAATAATTATGAAAAAAGCCACACTAACTAGAAAAAAGGTTAATTTGGGAAAAGGCTTGTTAGTATTTAGTTTTTTTTTATTATTTTACTAACTTGTTAAAGGTAGACATACTATTAGGAATACATACTTTTTAAAGTAATCTTTAAAATTAAAATGTTTAAAGAACCCCCTAAAAAACCTTTATGTAATGTAGGAAAGAACCAATGTCAAAAAGTAAAAAAAAGTCCGTTCTTGAAATGCTAGTACATTTGTTTAAATTGCCGACTTTAAACTTTTATTTAAATAACCAATTGAATTCAAAGTGTCGTTGATGAAAAGTCTATGTTTTTTATAATTTGGACCAAATTATATATACAAATTTGCTTATAATTAGTTCGATACTGAACTTTATCCTTAACATACTTGATGATATTAAGTTTGTCCTTGCATACACAATATATTAACTTGTGAAATAAGTAATTTACTAATAACAATGACGAGAACGTTCTTTGTATACTCTTCATATTATCTTAATATATATAAATCTCGTGTCACAATGTTTGTCTTTATTGGACTCCTAAACCACTTAACCGATTATAATAAAATTCGCACACTATGTGCAGTTCGATTCAACTTGAGAGATAGGACAGCTTATATCTCAATTTATGGTAAAAAAAAATACCATCAGAGCGAAGCCGGAACGGGCAGCTAGTATATTTTAAGTATCTGTGTACTAATTTTTTTAATAAGCAGACAAACAGACGAATTTCCTGATGGTAAGAAATTCACACCAAAGGTGGTAATGGTGCGCTGCCAACCGAGGCCGGGAACATCCCTCGAGCAAAAGAAGGTTCATCGGCTACCTTACCCTCCGAACCGGAACACGTCATGACGTTATGGTGGTAGGAATAGGTAAGGCAAAACACTACCACCTAGTTAGAAGTAACCCGAACCAACACGTGGATTATTAATATTTACTAAGAATAATGTGGCTTTTTCTTAAATTTTTCAGATAGTCAGAAGTCGAAAGTGTAACTGATTCTACTTTTAATCTAGATATTAAAATTGCTTCTCGATGTCAAGCTTAAACAGTTTTAATATAAAACACAGTCTAACGTAGGAGTAAAATTAGGTAGATATTATAGTCTGTATCACATTGTAATAAAAACTACAATATCATGTTAAACCTTGGAATACTTTACTCCTTGTTTATAAATACGACTCAATAAGTTTAATACACGAGCGTTGCCGCGTGCAACATCTAGTATGTATGTACTAAGAATATCGTTGATACGAAAAACCTTAGCAATATCCGCCTCTCAAAAGAAATCCGGTTTAGAAATTGTCGTGAATGAAATGTATTGCGTATATCGGTCTCCACTCCGATATAGGCTCAGACCTCTATAAATCTTCAATACATTGGCAAAGGTCAACGAATCCCGACGTGATTGGTGTAAATAACAAAACAAAACTTACTGCGCGATAGATTTAAGCGTACCTATATCGTATAGTAGAAGATCCAAACCTACATCGACTTACACCGAGCTGATAATTGAATAAAACATATTTTATAGTCAAGTAAGTATATTAGCATAAAGTATCTTCACGCCCATATCCCCGAAGGGATAGGCAGAGGCACAACCAGGGCACCCCCGACTAGCTGAAGATACTAAGTATCACAACGTGATAGGTAGGTGGCAAGCCTATCGCCAACCGGGCACATTTCCAATCCCGAGCAACATTTTTTTTTAACTAGAAAATTGGAAAAACCCAATTTTCTATTTGTTGCCCGACCCGGGATTCGAACCCGGGACCTCATGCAGTCAAGTCCAACAACTGAACCGCTAGACCACAGAGGCGACTCATATATTAGCATACATTATAAAAAATGGGTTCCCTTAACAAATCCTGGACCAAACATTTTTAATAATTAAAAAATATTTTTTTCATGTTTCCAATATTTTGTTTCAGGCAACTCAATATATCAACGTAAAATGTAATAAAATTGTAATAAAACTGCACACATGTTGATATATTTTTCTCTCTTATCCGATCCTATGAAAGTAACTAGTATCGAAAATTATCTGTTTATACCTGGTAATCCAGAAATAAAACAGACAATCCAACTTCTGCAACTTCGTCTTATACCTACTTTAAGTCGGAATGAAAGCGTAATATTGCACCAATTAATGAAAAAAAAACATCTTAAAAATAAAAAAAATGTACAGGGTTTTTGTAGGCAACCTATTTTTAATATATTTTCTGAAATACTAAATTTGCTATAAAACCGTTTTCATCTTATTATCAGCTCGGTGTAGGTCAATCTAACTTCGGATCTTAGACTATTAATACATGACTTACAATCAAAAGGGCTTCTATTCAGTTCTTGACGTATGTACGCAGTTGTGTATCTATAGGTACATATTAATGAATTAAGATTAATATAATTATATTTTAAATTATTAAATCTAGAAGGAAACTCGAACTTTCCTACTGTTATTTATTCTGTGATTAATTTCATCTTCCATTTTACAAAATGACGTGCCGTAGTATGGAAGCAGATAGTGGAGTAATATAAAAGTAGGGTTACGTTGGTTAAGGTTTATGAATAAAGTGCATATAGAAAGCTAAGCAAAGTAATAGTTGTGGTTTTCGTGCAAACTTTCACCATTACAAGCTTTCTGGGGACTGAATTTTGAAAAAAAAAAATAAAAAAATGTATATCCAATACCGGACAACGTTACTTAGAGTATTGAAGATACATATTTTGTACTCTTTTGTTGCATCGAATACGTCACCTCAAGAAGTCGCGTCCGACACTGGACCGCAGAGGCGATAGACCTCAATAATACCTTTTACTGTGGGTAAACCATACCTATCACTAAACGAAAAGTCACTTACAGACGAATTTCCTGATGGTAAGTAATTCACACGAAAGGTGGTAATGGTGCGCTGCCAACCGAGGCCGGGAACATCCCTCGAGCAAAAGTAAGTTCAATAAGTAATAAATACTTATTTTACCTGCTTATTCTAATATTGTTTAAGTAATAAATACTTATTTTACCTGATTCTCTGTCCATTATGGTAAAATGTACATAGAAGTAGTAGCAACAATCTGGCTTTTATGAAGTAGAAAGGAAAACATAAAAAGATATTGTGTTCATTCATTTCTGCGAAGCAGAACTTTAAATGAGACATTCGTGGTATCATATAAAATACCTGCACCTACGACGATCCACACGGTTATGCTGTGCCGCGCTGTTGTCTGTCGGAGAGGCGGTTGCGGCAAGATCACAACTCGACTGCGCTGTCGGGCAGAGCTCGTGTGTTGGGTATGTACGGATTTATAAGAGGCCAAATCCAACTTAAGATCCGGTTTACTGCCTGTCACGACAAAGCGCGTTGCCGTGAGTTAATCTCCTAAACCAGATGACGATTCTAAGAAAGAAAGAAAGAAAGAAAGACAGAAAGATAGAAAGAAAGAAATAAAGATAGAAAGAAAATTAATAAAGCATATCAGCAGACTGTGTCTTGTATTATAATATGTGCGTAAAGTGCGGTCTTTGATGGAAACTTTGAATAAATTTACGATCCAACCCCTAACGTTAAAGGGTTTGAAACGAGGGCCTTGAGAGTAGAAAATGGTTTTTGTTTTTAATCTTCGTGGTTAATTACTTCAGTACGGGGTTGTGACGATCCTATCACTTACTAATGGTAAATTAGTAATTTAGGTTACTGTATCTTTCACAGTAAGTCATACATTACTCACTTTTTCGTAGCTCCAGTGTTCATTTTCGTGTTTGTGATGGTGAAAAGGTAATCGACGGATTTGCCCACGTAGCTTAAGATACCGACACACCAGTATATAAATGTATTCTATGGTATCTGACAACTAAGAACAAGTCTTACCATCGGCACAGCCACCTACATGTTTACTTTTTTTGTAAAGTAGACCGGTGTTGGTCCTGGTCCGCTAAGAAGAATTAACTATTTGCCTCTCTGCCAGGCAGCTCGTAAGAGGTAAGCGGTGGTTAAAATATAGATGGTTACCACAACATTGGTGATAGAGTGCTGAGCAGCAACTTGCCCTTATAGAGATCCGCCACCTTACGTATTCTCTCCGTCATAATGGCCAGATCATGTTTCGGTTCAGAGGGTAGGTAGCAGTAGACTTGCAAAATAGGTTGCAATTATCACTTACTTTATAATGTGTTTTTCTTATTTTATTTTTTAATGTCCAGTTTATTTTTTATTATTGTTGTTAAAATCAAAAAGTGTTTTTCATATTTCAACTGTAACTATGTATTTCTCGTCTAAATATATTAAAAAATCAGTTCAAAAAACGAGCAAAACCAGGTCATTCTGGTATTTACATTTACTTAATGTATTGAATTTTTTTGTATATTTAGACGCTATCGCTTACAGGCTTGTTCATCTACGATAAATTAATAAAAAAATGTTAGTGAATCTCCTTTGATCCAACGGAAATTGCCGTCGAATTTTTTGTAGAGATTGCTCTTTATTAAAACTTATGCGTAATTGAATTTTTTATCAAGGGATTTCGGGCTTTTAATTTTTTACAAACAGGGCTTATGCCTCGGAACTGTGTTGTTCATATTTTTCTTACATATTTTTTTTGTATTTTTTAAAACATAAACTGTTTTATATTTTGTTATTACGTCGTTCTAAGTACGCTAGAACAAAATACGTAAAATAATGCGGAGAAGGAAAGCGTTCTCTTTATTTGTAAATTGATAGAAGAAAGCGTTACTTTTCGGAAATCCATACTTAAATCCAAATAAAATTCTTAAATTTGCAATTCCCCGCAAAAAATTATACGTATTATGGCGTGACAAAACTGGCAAAATAGTGCGCTATGAATGAATTGGACTAGCCGGAAGCTAAAACTCCTACATATATACAGCTTCACTCCTCTAAATTAAGGTTCATTTTTAACCATTGACGGAAGAGGAGAGTGTTATAAGATTGACGTGTTTAAGTGTGAGTGTATGTGTCTGGCATCATAACTTTTGAACGAAGAATGGAATACATGAACCTATTTCAATATGGCTTTTTGTTTGAAAACTATCGTGATCGAGATGGTTCTTAACTTCATTTTAATAAACGTAAATTATGCGTCACGTTGTTTGTCTGTGATGGGTTCCTAAACCAATTTTAATCAAATCTGTAGGTACATTTTGTTCGACCCCAACGTAAACGATAGGATGGCCTACATTTCAAATTATCGCGTTGAAAGCCACAGTCAGCAGCTAGTTATATGTAGATTTTAACCGTCTGTGTTCTACATTGTCATGTTTCATGGAAGTAAAGTGGATGGTAGATTTGCAAATTTAGCCTCGGTGATCCTAGCCGCATATACGATAAGGTAAGAAACAGGCCACCTGTTTCTTGAAAAAACAGGAAAGAAACCGGTGGCTTTAGTCTACCGCTATCTTCCCATCAGGAAAGTCGCTTCCTTGCTATAACATAAAAAATGCTTTTGCTACGCTATTTTAAACTGATAAAATAGAAAACTGATAAGATAAAAAGAAACAGAGTCGCCTGTGTGGTCTAGCTGTCCAAGTGTTGGACTTGTCTTGACATGAGGTCCTGAGTTAGATTCCCGGGTCGGGCAACAAACAGAAAATGTGGCTTTCCAATTTTCATCATCCGATTTATTGTAAAAAGTGTTGCTTAGGATTGGATATATGCCCGTTTGGCGAAAAGCTTGCCACCTACCACATTGTGGGACTTTCGAGTATTTGGCTAGGTGTGGGTGCCCTGGTTGTGCCTCTGCCTTCTTCTTCGGCGATATGGGCGTCAAGATGGTTTATTTTTATTATAAACCAACTTCGAAACGTATTATCAATTTTTAAAAATATGTGTACAAAGTTTCATAATAACTCGTCTAGCATTTTTGAATGAAAGTGTGACAAACAAACATTCGCATTTATAATATTAGTAGAGATGACAGACAAATTGGAATATCGTAAGGAAGTAGGGAAAAAGAAAAACTTTTGTGTAACTACAAGGGTCGATATTTCAATTTCCGGGGCACGATATCCAGGATCTGTTGACAAATGTTTTCTGCGTGCTTAGAAGCTGTCACTTCTGGATTGATTACTCCATCTGTAATAGATAAGTGGAAATATGTTCCGTCTGAACCGACGGAAATTGCCGTCGGAATTTGTTTAGATTGGATGTTTTTATCACAGCCTAATTGAATTTTATTAATTTTGTTTTTTGAATTTATGTTGGGCCCGTGTTATTTTATTTTACTCTTCTTGCTTTTTATAGAGAAATTAGTTGAATATTGACATAGAGAATGTATATTACTGTACTGTATTACTTTATTACTGTACTTTATGTACTTTAAATGTGAGCTTATCTCTTTTGTAAATGTTTGCAAAATAAACCAATAAAAAAATGTACGCAGTTTTAAAGTAATTATTAAAGTGTATACTTTAGGTAAAAGTAGTTTATTTTGGTGGAACTTCCCACAATTTTTAAACGACTTCGAAAAAAGGAGGAGGTTCTAAGTTCGATTCCTATTTGTTTGAATATTGTTTACTAATGTCTGTATCGATTTAACTTTTTTTGTGTGAAAGAGCGTACTTCCGAAATAGTGTCATGGCCATCAAGTATTACTCTAATGATAGATGAGTTACTTATTAAAACCGAATTCAGATTTTTTGTAGTTTTACTGCGACTAAGTTATATCAGTTATGTTTCGTTTGGTCTAGTGGTGATGGCCTAGAGGTTGATTATTACTCGGTTGCTATATTCAAGTATTCAAGAAACTAGGGGTTTTGGCTACGAACGGTAGTTTTTTGTACGAATTGTGAAAATTCTAACCACAGTCATTGGTTAGCTAATAATACCTCAAAGTGTAGTATGTAACTGTAAGCAACGCTTAACTTTAAAATAATTAGTAATTTGATTAATTAATTAGTAAGAATTATAAATGCGATATGCATTTGTATGCCAGTATTTATAATACTAGTTGTTGCTGTCGTCTTTGATCATTAATTAAAGTTATTTTGAGAGAATATGTTGTAATATACAAATATGAAGTAGTCTTTTTAATGCTTCTAAGTCTCGGCTATTTTAATGTTAAACTTATCAAAATCCAGCCAGACGCTTTCACGCAAAAGTAGTACAAAAGATTGGCAACATGTATAAAATAAGAACATTGGCGTATATTTGATTTTATTAAAAACATGTCGGTATACATCAAAGCGGGTTATGAAAAATCGCTTTTCCAATCCGATAAAGCGTCCTTTATAATCAATATAGCTCCAATCTACTCGTATAAGAGGATGAATCTGATTAAAAATAAATCCTCCGGGATAACCAATTTCAATTAGCATCACAACGAATACGCGTGTGTCAGGATTAAATATAACGAATTATCCAATACCTTTTAATTCAGCCATTTTGAAGTCAATTTTCATTTGAATGTTGGTTCTGAAAGTCCCACAAGGGACTAAACTCGTTTTGTTTTATTTATTTGTTACAGTTGTAAATTTTGTACAATAAAGTTATGCTTATACAACTAAAAGAATAATTTGAGCGCAGTAATATTGCAGGACCGACTTCGAATCCAATAAACCTTCTATCGTGTACACAAAAAATGAGTATTTTATTTTCGGGTATTCATTTTTAATTTTTTTATTTCCGTAGAATTTAAACATTGTGACCATTTCAAAAGTGCACTCCTTCAAATACAAAAACAATTTCTTAAATTGGTCAAGATATGACGGAGAAATCGATTGACATACATAAAAAAATAGGAGTCGAACATATAACTTCCTTTTTTTTCAAAGTCGATTAAAAAGTCGTAAAAATTTTACGGCATCTCTATTAGTGAACAAAAAAAACACATTTTTTACATTTAAATGTCATAATATGAAAGAATACCTTTATTAAAAGGATTGCAGTTGTTTTTTCATGAGAATCATTTCAGTCCGTAGCATTTTGCTTCGAGCAAAAGTAAGTTTACTGGCTACCTTACTCTCTGAATGGGAACCTGTCAACGGCAAGTGCTGACATTGTGGCTTCAGGAATACTTAAGGCAGTGGTACCAATCCGGGCGAGTCGCTGTGAAACTCTACCACATAGTCAAATGTCTTGGTTTTAGTAACGGTCATGATCGTCTTTTACTAGCTGCCTGGCAGATTTTTCTGCGATAAACCCCGGTCCAACACGGGTGTTGTGTCTTAAAATGTTTGAAAGTGTCGTATGAAAAAACTTATGAAAATGTTCAAAATGTGGTCTGTTTCTTTTATGGTCTGGTCTTTTGACTTTTTACAATTTAGTAAATTTTCCATTAAAAATATTATTTCATTGGGCCGGTTTTCCTTGCGAAATTTATTATAGCTCTTGAGTAATACATATTAAAACAATAGTGTAAGAGATCTTTTAAAATTTTAGGAAATAAGTTTCGGTTATGAAGATTTTTCAACATTAACTTACTAATTATCCTCTATCTAGCACGTAGTAATGCAAGTTAATGTATATGTTTCATGGTGAAGGATAAAGAAGCCAGAGGAGTTCAATATGAAAACTAAAATACTAATTACATTTAGCGACAACGACTAGAAAAATCTATAGTGTCCTTTGGCGACGATCTTCTCATACCATAAGCAGAGCTGCCTACTTATTTGCTATCTATAATTTAACAAACATACTTGTATATATGAAATATTTTTAATCACTTATAATGTTTTGATTTTTACATGAGGTGAATAAAATAAATTATATAAAAACAAGGAAAACGCAGTAAAATGTGTTCCAGAGATACAAAGCGGCTTTTACAGGATCGTATTTCAAAACGATAATAGAAACAACAACAAAATGACAACATAAAAGGAAACCTAAATGAATTGCTCATACCATCTGTCATATTCCATTAGGATTAGTAGAGAAATAATCGTAATCCCTTTGAAAACGCTCAGACCATCCATTAAAAGAACGACGACTGGGACAAAATTCATTAAGGGCATCTCTTAATACTTTGTCTACAAACAAAAGACAAACTGAAACCTCTGATCCGGGTAAATTCGACTCTTATATTGCAGGAAGAGTATAATACTGTACAAATGATGGCTCAGATTAGGGTCTGTACACGGAAGCGTAGTAATTGTTAGCTATCTAAAACCATTGTTCGCGAGACGAGCTGCATCGTGTGGTCCAAGTTTTTGTAGAACATTGGCGGTAAAGATGGTTTAATATTTTTTAATATTTTTAAACGCACAAATACTTGTATCTATATAAAAATGGTAGTATATAGTAATAAATTTTGAGTAATAAGGGCTAAAACTTGACTACATATGTATTCGCCGATGATGGAAATTATCAAACATATATTAAACTTTATTGTTTTTAAACTTACCTTTAGTATAACTTTAATTCTATTACTATAAAAAATTAGATCTACACTTTAGAACCAATAAAGTTACCAGGTTACCAGGTTATAAAGTTACAGGTAAAGATACCGGTTACTTAAGTTAACCGGGATGGCCCATAAAAAACGTTATATTTTAGTGACACATGACGGAAAAATAACAAACGGATTTCCTGATTGCTACTTTCGTATTGCTCGCCCCGTAGCTTAAGATTTTATATCTCAATTTTTTAACTGTTTTAATTATTAATCTGCAATTTAGGTTTAATATAAATCTAAAATCAAATATCTTTCAAATCAAATATTTTGCCGTGATAACGTCATGACGTGTTCCGGTTTGAAGGGTAAGGTAGCCGGTGTACTTACTTTTGCTCGAGGCCTAACATCCCGTTAACATTGCCTCAGGTTGGCAACGCACCATTACCATCTTTGGTGTCTCTAGGCGGCGTGAATTTCTTACCATCAGGAAATCCGTCTGCTTTTTTGCCTTCCAATGTCATAAAAAAAAATCTCTTTAGAAGATTTCAAGTTTCAAGTCGTATAAAAAATCGACTTTATTTTTCGCTTTTAAGAAAAAATACGCTTACGATTTTTGTAATAAAAAATGTTTCAAATCAGTACACAGATGAATGACGTTTAAATTACCTGCATCATACAAATAAAGGAGTCGAACATATAACCTCTCATTTCTTGGAAGTCGGTAAAAATTTAAGGAAATTACGAATGTTTATTTTTCTCGTATAACTTTTTTATTTTACTGCTACTTGTCAGGTTTTAAAGTTACAATTTTTCAGTGTATTTTTTTTAGTACAAAGTACTTTTAACATTAAGTAGGATAAATTTGTTTTTAATTTTTATATAAAATACACTAAGTTTATGTCATTAAAAAGGTCACTTAAAAGCAAATTAATTTTATATATGTATTACTCTGTCGCGAGCATTCATCATAGTTTTGCAAAATCGCTGTAGCTTATGGTTTAAAGTAAACCTTAAAGCTAGAATGTGAGAACGTTTTCACCGAACGCAGTCGCTTAATCGTACTTTTTATTGCTGAATCAAAGCAGAACTTTACAGAGACAACTGTACAAAATTATCAGTACTACAGTTTTTGAGCGTACTTATTATTTCTTAATGTTACAAATATTATTTTGATGGCCCATTGATGCCAATTTTTTTTTTGTTTACTGTGATACAGAAAAAAATCATTCGCTTGATTAGTACCACTGTCTTAAAAATTCCTGATTCCCTAATGTCAATGTCCTTTGTTATCTTCTGGTTAAAAACTTGAGTAGCCGTTAATTTAATATTCTTCTCGTTAATCGTAGCTGTACTATAATCCTTTTGATGTTATAATATTTTAATTTGACATCTAACATGTTTAATATTAATTTCGGTATGAAACTTTTTTATTTTTAAGTAATTGTTATACTCTCCGCGCCAGGAAACAATAAAAAATGAGTTTTTCCAATTTCCTAATAAAACTGCTGGGGTTGAATAAGTGCCCGGTCACCAACAGGTATGCCACCTATCATACATACATACAAAAATATCTTTACGCCAAGTACATTACAGAGTAGGCAGAAAGTACCGAGTGCCAAATCTCACGATTTTTGCAGACCTGTCTGACTTATTGTGGCACTTAATATATTATGCTAGTTGTGGGTGCCCTAGCTTTTAATTCTGCCAACTACTTCGGGGATATGGAAATTATAGTTTGTTTAAAGTATTTGCGGATAAAGTCGCTAGCTACTGCAAGTAAGTTGTATGAAAACAAACATTTAGATGTGTATCTAAATGACAGGAATTATATGCCGCCCAAGGATTTTAATGTAAAAACCTGAAGTTGTTAAAGTTTTTGTATTAACAACTTTATCTTTAGTCTGAATTTAATTCATTAAAACAGAATCATATGCTTAACAACTGCTTGAAATGCTAAGTCAGCTAGTCTTTTTAATTTGTAGTCTTTAGTGGTAAGGTGTCAAAAGAATGAAATATTTATCTGTCAAGTAGATTTTTTTTGCAACCGGGGCAAAACACACACTCTATATAGCCTTACAGATCTTCTTTTAACATATAATAATTTGAAGAATGTTTATAATTATTATACTTTTATTCAGTATTTTTATGATCAGTCATTATTATATCTGAATCCAACATTAACTTACAATTAACAAACAAATTTTACAATTTACAAACAAATTAGTTTATGCCACAGCATCCTAGATTGTCAAAATAGAAAAATAATTAAGACTTCGGCCCACAAATTAAAAAGACTTATGCCCAAAGAGTAAAGTAACTGTCAATAAAGGAAACTTATGCAGAAGCTTCCGCCTTGAATGAATACGTAATGATTTTGCTTTTTAATATGTGTCCATCAAAAACTAGTAATAGATACTATGTATGTGTCTATTAGAAACTGATATTGAGACTGATATTGATATAAGTAATAATTTAATAATTACTGTATATGTCTTACGTTCGTTGGACTAGAGTGGATTTGGTCCTTGTCCTTCTTTCTTTGTTATTCGAGTAATCGTGTAAAAACATACAAAAGAAAAAATATACAATTAAATTTGTATCCTGCTAGTTCTTAAAGTGGGTTAATAAGGAATATGTATTTTGCAACTGCATATCTTATATTCGAAGGTTAGTATTTGAAGCAGTCACTTTGGAAATGGCTGTTCGAAACTACAATTTTGTTATTAGAATTTGAAATATTGGAAAAGTTCAAACGAAAATAAAATACTTTTAAAACCATTCTATTTGTTAAAGTACTTCAAATAGCTCGGTTTAAAGCAACGTTCAGAATGAAACCTTGTCGCAATCTTGGAGTAACTTTTACCATTTGTAACGGCGAGACGTAAAGGTAGCATCGGAAAGTTGGAATTTTTGTTTTCCGTTCGAATTACAGGGGTTTTGAAGCAGAACTAGAAACTGGGGATGTTTTATGATCTTTCTAAGAACTTTGAAGGCAACTTTTTTCATTAGTATTCTTTACCGTTTTTCCAAATGAGCTATGCCTCGTTTACAAGATATGTTTTTTTTTTACTTTTACTTTTAAGACATTTAAGGCCACATGCAACAATATTCCTATGATATTTTAGGTAATTGGATTATAAAAGCGAACTTACCTGACGAAGTACCACATTAAAAGAAAGCAAAAAGAAGAAGAAGAAAAAGAGCTCTGCTTAAAAGAAATTTGAGTTAATAAAGAAAAATAAAAAAGCATTAGCAATTGTTAAATCTTGACATTCAAAAAAAGTACCTTGTTATACTTACTATAAAAAAAATCTATTCTATATTCTATTTAATTCTATTCAAGTGGTAATGATAGTTTCATAGGGTGTCACGTATCTTTTATTAAATTAAATAATTGTAACACATCATACTGATAGTTTCATTATTTAACAATTTTAATGAGTAAGTACTCATTATGCTTTGTCAAATTTTTCATTGATCATCTTTCACCATTTTTTTGGATTATTGACAAGGATTGGATTGGATCTCCGAAAGGACCATTATTTGTGTGATTAGGTTACATGACTGTATTCCTAGGCCTGAGTTGCTCAATAATTATTTGCGGTATTACGTATGAATAAATAAATATCCAAGGACAAATTACATTAATTTATCTAATCTTAAAGTAAGCAATGTAACAAACATTGCTTATATGGGTGTTAGACAACGACAATAATACATAGAAATACTTAAATAGATTCCAGTATAAATTCAGTAAACACCGTGATTCGGAAACACGGATATATAAGTTTATCATACAAATTTCTGTATGTCGGTAATTGAATCCGAGCATCACGGTTGGTCGGTGAGGAGTGTACGCTAACCTCTCTACCAAATAAAATAAATGTATTAGATGTATGTTTTTATTATCAACAATAAAATATCAGGTTTTTTATGTAATTTTTTTTATATTTATGCAGAAATAATAAATCATCTTTGCAAGTTTCAGGACTTATTTCTTGACATTTAAATCAGGAAAGTTAATAACGTGTAAACCAAGAAGTTTACAGATAGAAATGGAGACAACATTTAAAAGAATTATTTGACGTTAGTTAAAATGACTTCGATTAACCTTGTTAGTGACTCTTTTTGTTGAAAACAGAAACATTTGCAAAATAGAATAGAAAGATCTTACATAATCTTGATTTGTTTTGAATTATTTTAAGTACCTACCTAAACCTGTACTACTTCCATACCAAGTTGCCAAAATAATATCAACGAAAAAGTAACGAGTGATGCTGGTTTGCTGACCTCACATGAAAAAAACAATGCCATTCTGACAAAAAATATGGACACCCGAGTCACAAAATCTCAAGGCCAAATTTTCTGACTTTAAGTACTGTTTGATAGTTTGGTCTCTAGTTATATCCATAAGCTTCTTGATATAAACACATAAGTAAAGTAAGCCCAAGTCATATAGCTTCGTCATTGTTCGCTAAGAAATCGATCCAAACAAAGCGACAAAAAGAAGATTTAATCGAATAATATCTTTTCATTTCTTTTTTATTGCGTGCTACGAGAGCTGTCAACTCATATGAAAAAGAAATGTAGATGCTACAAAAACAATTTTCTTCCGCCTAACGGATGGATCTTTCTATGTTTTCATTTCTTTTATGATATATTTTGTCAATTCTTACGGTACTTCTACTTCGAGGAAACATTTTTATGGGTATTTTGTTTTGTATTCTTCAACTTAATTAATTTATGTATACGTTATACGTGTCGTATGTCTTTCTTACAAATATATTTGCGAAGGAATTATTCTGTTTTTGTATTGTATTGGACTTGCCTAAGGAACTTGGTCGTAAATATTATTGTTATAAATATTTCTTTTGCGATGTTGGAAGGCAAACAAGCAGACGGATTTCCTGATTGTAAGAAATTTACGCCACCTAGAGACACCAAAAGTGGTAATGATGCGTTGGCAACCTAAGATGTTAGGCCTCGAGCCAAAGTAAGTTTACCGGATACCTTACCCTCTGAATCAGTATATCAACGGCAAGCACTGACCTCCATAAGCCTACATAAGGAGGCAGGAATACGTAAAGTGGTGGTACTAATGGTAATGGTAAACGCTCACCCGTTTACCATTACCATTAGTACCACTCGACCACCTAGTTATCACGGTATTAGTAACGGTAAGTCTATGCTCGCCTTTGACGAGCTTCCTGGCAGGAAGGCAGATAGTCTATTCTGCAAAGGAGCCCGGACCAACTTGGGATAAATAATAAATAGTTCTTTGAATATTTGAATATCATTTAATTATCTCTTGTTAGTTCAGGTTCAGAATATGAGCATTTAATGGATCATTTAGAGTCGCCTCTGTGGTCTAGCGGTCCGGGTGTTGGTTGACTGCTTGAGGTCTCGGGTTCGAATCCCGGGTCGGCCAACAAAAAGAAAATTGGATTTTTCCAATTTTCTAATTAATAAAAAAAAATGTTGGTCGGGATTGGAAATGTGCCCGGTTGGCGATAGGCTTGCCACCTATCTCATTGTGGGACTTAGTGTTTTCGGCTAGTCGTGGGTGCCCTGGTTGTGCCTCTGCCTACCTCTTCGGAGATATGGGCGTGAAGAGACTTTTTTTTTTATTTAATGGCTCAGCATTTACATCACCATTTTATTAGCTGGTGGTAGAGTGCTGGGAGAGAGTATGGGTAATTCTATATTTTTTTTCTTGTATGTAATAATAATTAATTAAAATTAATAACTTTATATTATATATAATTCAGTCTTGGTAGGAGTCCGTCATATATTAAGCCGGTAAACTTACTTTTGCTCAAGGCCTAACTTCGCGACCTCAGCTCGACAACGCACCGTTACCACACAATATCACAAATAAAAAAAATAATTAAAAAACATTTTACAGTGGATCAAATTATGAATCTAAACCATTCTCGAATCCCCTTGAACACACACAAAAAATTTCATCTAAATCGCTGAAGTCGTCTAGGAGTTCAGTAATAAACACACGAATACAAGATTATATAGCTATGTACCCAAATACACCCTTAGGGAATCAAACTCGAGCTTCACGGTTGTTGGTAGAATAAGGAGTGTACGCTAACCCTTGGACCAACGAGGTGGTGTGTGTTATATATGTATGTAGTAGTAAAATCCACAATACAAGTACAAGTTTTTTTTTTACTTTGATGTTTTTTTTGTGACATTTGTCCAGTGATAAAATGTATATACACACATTTAATAAAAAACATATTTAACGCAGTCATCGCATCACATATGCATGGATGGACCAAATTTGGTCATTTTTTTTGTTGTGTTAGTTATGATCAGAAGTAGGTTTATGAAAACAAAATTCAAGATTCATAGTTAGAGCATAACGTCGGTCGGCTTAGCTAGTATTTAATATAAATCGATTTATCCGTTTCATTGTTCCAAGGATTGTGAGCACAAACATCACACAATGTTTTCTAACGTTAGATAATTTAGATAAATAATCACATATTTTTTCATAACCGCGGACGAAACTTACACGCAATAAAGCTACAAACCATGTTGATTACTTGAGCTTTTTAACTAAAAAATTCGCATTGAAATCGGTGTGTAAGTTTAGGAGTTGTGATGTCACAGACATACACATAGAGACAAATGAATAAACAAACAAATTAATGAACAAATGTCCCTGGACAAATCACACAAATTGAATCTAACCCCAAAGTAAGCAAATTATATGCTTGTATTATGGGTGTTAGTTAACGATACTAATACATAGAAGAACTTAAATAGATACCAGAATAAACTTAATAAACACCCAAACCCGGAAATGCAGACATCTTAATGTTCATCACACAAATGCCTGCCCCCGTCGGGAATCGAACCTGAGCCTCGCGGTTGGTCGATGTAGTTAGGCGTGTATACGCTAGCCACTCGACCAACGAGGCGGTCAAATGAAACTTATAATACCACTGTTTTGCTATCATGGGTTAAAAAGCAAACTGGTTATGTATACCTGTTTAATATACTAAATTTGAATCTTTACTTGCTATCGTCGGCACTGGGTAGAATTCCATTGTATACACACGTTTTTTTGTAGTTAACACTTGTACTTATCCACTATACACTTTATTTAACATTTTCTTTTATTCTCCAGACAATTGGTTTCGTTTTTTACAGTATCATCAGGGAGCCTATTTTTTGGGAAAAAGACTTGCTGTGGTATAACTTTGTTGTGGTTTGTTTACGGTTAACATTTTTATATGTGGATACCGTTAGTAACACCCAACCAAATAAGTATTGAATGTTAAACTAAAACAGTCTTTTTCATCTTCAGTTTCAAAGCCCTGATGATGCTGTGAAAAGTGAAACCGGTTGGCTGGAGAGTAACAGAACGTGTTAAATAAAGTGTAAAGTTTTTTTTTATATAACATTGGAAGGCAAACCAGCAGACGGATTTCCTGATGGTAAGAAATTCTCGCCGCCTAGAGACACCAAAGTTGGTAATAGTGCGTTGCCAATCAGAGGCCGGGATGTTAGGCCTCGAGCAAAAGTAAGTTAACCGGCTACCTTACCCTCCGAACCGGAACAATGACGTGTTCCGGTTCGGACTGACGTTATAGCGGTAGGAATAGGTAAGGCGGTGGTACCAATCCGGGTGAGTCGCTGCGAAACTCTACCACCTAGTAGGATGTCACGGTATTAGTGACGGCAAGCCTATGCTCGCCTTTTAGCTGCCTGGCACAGGAAGGCGGATGGTCTATTCTACAAAGGAGCCCGGACCAACAAGGCGGTGGATAAGTATAAGTGTTAACTACAAAAAAACGTGTGTATTAAATAATTACTTAAGCGCCAGTCATAAATAAGATGTTCACACGTCTTCAATAGTTTCCAATACTGCGGTTCAAAAATTCCTTAAACATTATTGGGTACCCCGCTTACCAAGCACAAATGCCCTTTGACCTACATCACCCTGGGGAAAATTTTAGAACTACGTGATGTTTATCCAAGTACACTTTATTTTCCTTTCGTTCAGTATGTACGTAAGTCACGTACAAGAAAAGTAATAGCAATAAAAATACTGAAATATTATCACAAAATTTAAGAAAGAAAAATCTACCCAGTACTACTACGTTTTCGCCTCTGTGGTCTAGCGGTTCAGTTGTTGGACTTGACTGCCTGTGGTCCCGGGTTCCGGTCGGGCAACAAAAAGAAAATTTGGTTTTACTAATTTACTAATATAAAACATTGCTTGGGATTGGATATGTGCCCGGTTGTCGATAAACTTGGCACCTATCACATTGTGGGACTTAGTGTCTTCGGTTAGTCGTGTGTGGCGTGGTTGAGTCTCTGCCTACCTCTTCGGGGATATGGGCGTGAAGAGACTTTTTTACTACCCAAATTATGGTTGGGTCTGCTATGTAGAATAGATTACCTGCCTTCGTGTCAGGCAGCTCTTAATAGTCAAGCAAATGTTCAATAGGTCTTTACTTAACTATTCTTGCCGCCATAATGACATTGTCATGTTCCGTTTCGGAGGGTAAGGTAGCAGGTAGACTTGCATAATTGGCCTAACAATCTTTCCTCCTGAGAAAAACTCACGACGGTGAGTTTTTGAATAAGAAAGGGTGACCTGACATTCACGAAAATTTGGAGCTCAAATTAAAGGTTCAAATCAATTTACCAGTTTACACTTCGGCTATATTACTGCAACGCACCTACA
Source organism: Calephelis nemesis (assembly GCA_002245505.1). Taxonomy (NCBI): domain Eukaryota; kingdom Metazoa; phylum Arthropoda; class Insecta; order Lepidoptera; family Riodinidae; genus Calephelis; species Calephelis nemesis. The sequence continues at coordinate 269,807 of NJDD01006250.1, read as the reverse complement.
ACACCTATGGTGTCTATAGGCCCCGGCTATTTTTTTAGCAACAGGAGAGCCGTGTGCTTGTTTGTTATCTTATCACATTAAAATAAAATAAATGTAGTTACATTGGGTCTCTGGTTTATTTAAAGATAGTAATCCATATTAATATTATGAATAAGTTCTGTTTATCTGTCTGTACCTATGTTTGTCTATGAAAAGTCATGGCTATTGTTTCTTATAACTCTACACCAGTTTATTTTTTATTATCTTATTTAAGAAATCATATGAATAATAATTACTAAATTAATATCTTATTAAAAAAAATAGTTCTTTACAAATTTTGTAGCAGTTATGGACTTTGTACATGTACTGCTTTGTTTGTCATTATTGGTTGGCGTTTTGATATCAATTTAAGCGCAGTAAAACTGTAAGAACCGACTTCAATTATTTTATCAGGTAGGTACCAGGTCGCAATTTTATAAAAAAATGTTCCCAGATAAACTTTATCAACATCCTACTAGTCGTTTTTAAGTTACAATCAATGTATAAATACCATGATACAACTAATAAGAAACCACCTCGCCTTCTAAAACCTGACCTATATTTTTAAAAAATTATCAAAATAGTAATAGCGTAACAATATACGAAAAAACATGCAGTCGATTTGAGAATCTCCTCGTTTTGGAGTCGGTTTACAATGACTGTTTTTATTTTAATTCAATTTGCAGCATTTTAGCCCGAGAGAGATATAGTGAAATATATTTATAAAATAGACTCGTTTCGTAAAGCTCATTATGTTGTGAAACAAAAACCATAAAATAATTAAAAACATGCGTCTAAGAAGGAAATTTAAGGAATGTTATCAGTAAATAAATTGTGCAGAACGCATTACAAACTTTTTTATGGATTCCAAAGCATTTTATAGCTAAGTTATTCCATCGTTGAGCAAAGACATTAAAAACTTCGTGTATCAAGTTTTCAAGTCAAATTTTGTTTTATAAATATATACTTTTTGGCAGTCGGTAAAATATGTAAATATATAACATAAATATACATTTGTATCTTTGTTCAAATGTATTCAAATTTCTATAAATCTATTGTAAGCCAAAAGTTTAATTTTTTATATTTCTTGAAAGCCTCAGGAATTTTAAAGAATTGCTATTTTTATATACAAAAATAATGCCGGTAATATAAAACGTTATTAATATTGTCATCAATTTTAGAACTTCATATCAGCTAGCTGGTTGAATAGTAATTGTAAAACAAAACGCATCAAAGCATTTTTTATACAGAATGCATAAATATAGGAAAAAATAAATTTAACAAAACGTTTATTTTTGTTTATTTCAAATATAACTATAGTTCACTTACCAGAAAGTCCTTATTAGGAGGGCAGCGTGCCTACACTGTGCACAATATAAAGTCAAAATCCCGAAAAGTCCTTACTTGTAGACACAATCTACACAAAATCGCGATATTCGTAATATCAGGCGGGGCTTATTTGTGTCAAGGTCTCTTGGACCAGCTACGTCGTAGACGTCCGCTCCGTAGCAGGTCTACCGTACGACAGCCTCACGTTGCTACGAGCTACGCGGGGAGATCTGCGGCCAATCGAAGAGGGAACCGACTAGGTTAATGCTCTATTGATTTAATTTATTTTTATGTGCAGCATCAAAAATTACGAACACGTTACAACTTTCTTTCTCTTTCTTTTTTTTTTACTTTCCCTAAATTTTAATTTCTTTGGTTCTTTAGAAATTATACCAGGTTTTCGGTGAAAAAAAGAAGGTTCTTGATAAATCATGGAGAAATCAAACATTAGCTAGTTTAAGCATATATTTTTGATACTGCGATAATTAACGATGTCTTTTTTACGGCACGCAGCTAAAAGTGTTAGTCAACGATAATAAATGATGTTCGAATAGAAACCATAATGCATTTATTAGATACCCAGACTCATTAACGCATTCATATATTTATCATGCAAATGCTTAGCCCCAACGGGAATCAACCTCCATCGTATATGTTGGTCGTTTGAGTAACGTTTACGCTAGCCCTGTAATATTTGTTAGGACTGAAAGAGATGAGAGACAACTTATAAAAAGTCAAAGTCAAATCTTGAATTAATTATTAATAATAAAAACTTTACTCGAAATAAGTTACAAAAGGTATTTACATATTTTTACCACAATTAACTAATGAAACATAGTATTAAAATAACCAGAACTAAACAATTACATTAAAAAACATAATCAACTCTATAAAACTTTCTATAAATTTAAAATATATATATATGAATTTATCCCACGCACAGGGCAAGTGCTAAAAAATAAAAAAATAAAAATAAGATCTATAAAACTTTGTTTTGCTTTAAAAATGTAAATTTAGATTTTATCGATTTATTGTTTCCTAACAAACAGTTTTTAATGACAACTAATCATTTATTTACATTGACATAATTTTCATTTTACACGCTACTGCTTAAACATTAAATTATTCTAATTGAATAACTTTTTTTTAATAATTTCAAATAATTTAAATATTGCATTAAATTGTTGCATCAACATTATGTACTTTACTTAGACGATAAAAATACGAAAATGTTTACTGTGGTTGCTTCTTTCATAGCTACGTATAATACAATACACTACAATAACTTTCTATTGTACACCATATACAGAGAAATTACAAATAATACATCAAATAAAACTTAAATAATAATTGGTGTACAAGACAAAATACAATCAAACAATGTTCCAGAAAAGATTTTCTTCATAAGATTACTAATTCTAAGTTATAGGTAAAACATATTATATTGTAAGTAGAGCTACTTTACTTTCCGACGCACTATAAATACATTGGAAGGAGATAACACTCTAACTTGGGCAATTTTGTCCATGTATAAAAAAGAGATAGAGAAAGATTACTACCACTCAGAAAGGGATGGAGTTATGAGCGAAGGGGCGAAATTTCTTGTATGAATTACTTAAATGAAATTTTATTCTGCTAATTGACTCACTGGCGTAGAAGTTACTCACCTGAATCATAAACCTTCAATTTTGTTACATTAGAGAAGAAACGTTAGTTTGAAAACTAATTTTTATTAATTGATTCATGTCGGTTTGAATAGAAAACAAGTCTTGCTTCGTTTAGACTACTTTGTTTGATTTGATTTTGGTAAAAGATGAAAAATATAGGAGTTTTATAGTAAGAAGTAAAATATTTTTGTATCTATATATATAAAAAAGTCGGGTTTGTTACAACACTTATAACTCGAGATCTGCTGGACCAATTTTTATGGTTTTTGATTCGTTGGATTTGTCTTCGCCCTGAATAGCAGAATACACATTAAAAACAATAAAAACAAAAAAAATATAAAAGAAGAATCGGTCGTAATAGTCAATTAAACCAATCACATTGAAAATTGATAGAGAAGTAGCTTAGAACCGGGATAAAGACATGGAGTACATTTTATCCCTTACAACAGCGAGGAAACATATATATATATATATTATATATATATATATATGTTTCCTCGCTCGCTCTATATATATATATATTAAATATATATAAATAAATTAAATATTATAGGTAAGGAGTGTCCATTTTTTGGTAAATATTGATGCATATTAAAGTGTACTTACTCATTCATTTATTCATTCATTTCTATACCATTTTCTAACAACATATTTATAAAACTTACTTTTATTGCAAGTCCATTTTTAAGTATATTCTTATTCTTAAGATTTCAGAAAAAAGTGTTTTGACTTGCTGTCAGCGAAAATATAACAAAGTTTAAAATTTAAAAAAAAATCTTTGTGGATGTCTGTACATCACCTGGTTATGCCTGTGTCTGCCTCTTCAGGGATATAGGCATGAATATACTCTTTTGTTCAATACTTTAATGTATTTAAAATTTCCGTATAAAAAAAAAGAAAATGAGAAACAGAAATGCATAGGGGAAACCATATTGTTCTTTTTTAATATGATTAACATAGCTCTGAAGATATATAAGATAGCCCGTGTTGGTCCGGGCTCCTTTGAAGAATAGAAAATCTGCCTTTCTTGCCAGGCAGCTCGCAAAAGGCGAGCATAGGCTCACCGTCACTAACACCGTGACATCTGACAAGGTGGTAGAGTTTAGCAGCGACTCGCCCGGATTGGTACCACCGCCTTACCTATTCCTGCCGCCATAACGTCATAACGTGTTCCGGTTCGGAGGGTAAGGTAGGCGGTAAACTTGCTTTTGCTCGAGGCCAAACATCCCGGCCTCAGGTTGGCAACGCACCATTACTACATTTGGTGTCTCTAGGCGGCGTAAATCTCTTAACACCAGGAAATCCGTCTGCTTGTTTGCCTTCCAATATCATAAAGAAAAGCTAATTCAGTTTGCTTATTTTTAAAAATCAAATTTAATAAGTGCAACAGCAAAAGTATATTCTTACACAATAAACTTCAAGAAATAGATATTAACAATGAATCAGATTTTTTGTGCAAAAAGACCGTGTTGTTACGGCATCCTTTACAGAATCGACCATCTGCCATTATGCCAGGCAGCTCGTAAAAGGCAAGCATACGCTTACCGTTACTAGCACCGTGACATCCTACTAGGAGGTAGAGTTTCGTAGCGACTCGTCCGGATTGGTACTACTGCCTTACCAATTCCTGCCACCATAACGTCCAATGCTTGCCGTTGACGTGTTTTGGTTCGGAGGGTAAGGTAGCCGGTAAGTTTACTTTTGCTCGAGGCCTAACATCCCGGCCTCAGGCTGGCAACGCACCATTATCACCTTGGTGTCTCTAGGTGGCGTAAATTTCTTACCATCAGGAAATCTGTGTGCTTGTTTGCCTTCCATTATCATAACAAAAATATACCAAAAAATAAATCTAAATAATAGCAATGGAGCGTCTCTAAGTTCACATAAACTCCTAGACAATTGTATTAAATTATCAATCCCAGGATCCCTGCAAGAGACTAACACATCATTGCACTTGACAGCTCTATGGGGTGGCCAAATTAAGGGGTTGTAAACTGTTACATGTAGTAATGTTATATGAAAAGTATATAAAGGCAATAAGGGATCGGACTGTCATATAAGATGTCATCTAAATGATTTTATGTACCTTAACGCCTACATACCCGAATACTTAGACAAAGGCACTCCCAGGACTAGCCGAAGACACTAAGTCCCACAGTGTGATAGGTGACAAGCCTATCGTCAACCGGGTACATATCCAATCCCGAGCAAATTATTTTTTATTAGAAAATTGAAAAAGCCAATTTTTTTGTTGCACGACCCGGAGATTGAACCCAAGATCTCAAGAAGTCAAGTCCGACGCCAAACCGCTACACCGCAGAGGTGATCACATAGGAATCAGAAATGATTTTACCGTAGAATGTTAGATAAAGGTAAAACATTTATATAACTATAACTAAATGAATTTCCTTTTTATATGGTCCTCGCATCAGCCTGAGCGGATGGATTATGCAATTTTCTGTTGTTTTAGTTACTGTCAGGAGAAGGATTTTATGAAATGAAAATCCCAGAAAATTGCATGGAAACGGGGAAAACAATACTTTCATCCGTAAAAAACTATTCGTAGCTGTTAATGTCAAGTAATACGAAGTTTTCCGGGACGGCTAGTACTTGATTAGATAATAATATACATTTCGCAAACATCTAGACCCGGACATACACATAAATTAATTAAGTAAATACTTGACAGTATAATAATAACAGCTAATAATTAATCGTTTGTATGAAAAACAATAAGATATTGTTTTTCATTTTTTCCCTATATTTTTTCCGGATTTTCTCCTTATAAGAACCTCCCCCCGGCCATAACCAATCTAACAAAAAAATAGCAAAATAGGCGATGCGACCATGATTGGGATGCATTTCTACATATTATATAGGTTACTAAGTACGGTACTACTACATAAACTACGTACATTATACATACATTATCGTTTCGGCTTTATATTTTTTACACTTTATACTTTCAATTTGAAATCTAAATTCTAGCGAAATGATAATAACGAATAATTGTTCGGGCTCTTTGAAGAATAGACTATCTACCTACCTGTGCCAGGCAGCTCATAAAAGGCGACCATAGGCTTACCGTCACTAATACAGTGACATCTGACTAGAAGGTACAAAAGTCTTACTTATTTAGAACGGGGGAAAAACAAAATAAAACGATTACTACTGAATTGTCTCTGTAGTCTAGCGTTTCGTTATCGGACATGACTTCTTGAAGTGTCCGATAGAAGAAAAGAAGTTGCCCGATATTGGACGTAATATGCCTGGTTGACGATAGGCTTGACACATGATATCACATTGTGGCTTAGTATCTTTGAGTGCTCTGGTTGTGTCTCTGCCTACCTTTTAGGGAGTATGACTTAGACTACTGAAAAATATTAATTCAGTGTCTAAGAAAGAACGAATCAGCGTGTTTCAGTTAGGTAAAAAGTTATTATAAGGGGAGTGTCTCCACCTATTATGTGCAGCGTTATCATTAGTATGTATACATACATACATGTCTTCTCGCCAAGTCCTTTACGGCGTAGGCAGAGATTATCGAGTGCCAGACCTCTCTCGATAATGACAAACCTGTGACAAACCTGTCTGGCTTCCTTCACATTTCCTTTACCCTTTTCATACAAGCACTCCGGTTTCGGAGACTCATGACACCATCGGATGATATCCAAGTGATTTGATCATGGAATGTCAACCTTGGTCTCCTAGGATACTAACATCCATCCACATTCGCATTGTATGTCTGCTTTGTCAATCATTTTTCTGTCATTCTTTCCGCATGGCCGAACCAGCGATTAGTATGAATAAGCGACATATGTACATTTCTCTGTATTAGAACGTCCTTGCTAACCCTACATAAAATATTTTGTTAACCATAAAACTACTCCACTCATGTGTAACAAAATAATGCTTAATTTTTACGCGAAACCTCCACTAAAAGCTTGAGTGGAATGAAACAAAATACTTAATCAAATCAACCAGCTTTTAGAATCGTTTACCAAATTTGTTGAGAGCGTATTAATGGAAAATCGACTTTATTTCCTGGTAATAGGAATGGTCTTAATGGAAAATATGAGGTGGTAGTTATATCTTGAAACAATGGGCCACTCTGGCTTTGTGAACATACTATTGAGGTAATGTGGAGGGTGAGAGGCTTTCTATGAAATTATTCCACCGTTTATTTAAGCCATGTTATGTTGTACCATGTAAACACTTTGTAGGTGTAAACTGTGATTTAAATCGGGAGTCTATATTACCTACTTTTCTCGTGTTAGTCACCTATATCTAGCGGTCCAGGTGTAGGATTTGACTTCATGAGGTCCTGGGTTCGATTTCCAAATTGAAAAACAAAAAAAACAAAAAAAGGATGGTTTTTTCAATTTCCTCATAAAAAAGAATGTTGCTGGAAATTGAAACGGTGCCCAGTCACTTTGTAGGACTAAGTGTATTCGGCTAGCCGTGGGTGCCCTGGTTGTACTTCTGTCTACCTCTTCGGGGATATGGGCGTGAAGATTTTTTCGATATATTAGTATAGGTCTTGTTTAAAGAATAGACCATCTACCTCAAGAAAGTTGATAATAGATGAGCATAAGTAGAATGGATAATTCTTAATATGATCACCAGTGGTAGTGTTCTATGCAAAAAATTTCCCGAATAAGTGCAGTATCCTATAACTGCAGTTATAATCACAAAGTCCTAATCCGATCTAAAAGAAATGGTAGATAGTATACTCTACAATATGCTTAGCTCCCAGGCCATACAGCAACCTATCTATCTACTATGGATAATAGGCCATGGTTGTCTCTTAACACCAGGAGAAACGTGTTATTAACTTTATTACGTAATAAAAAAGTTTTTCTCACATGAACACTATATAAGCTACTGGCAAAAATAGCATTTCTTGTCTCCAAACTATGGCGTATCTAAAAAACAAAAGACCTTTGTGTGTGGCGTGAATCCTAGGCAAACAAACGCAGCTTGGTCATGTCCATCATAATAATAATGTTGTAATAACAATAAAGGTAGTATCTAACACCTTCATTCATATCGCCTTTGTGGTCTGGTGGTCCGACTTTGGACTTGACTTCTTGAGGTCCCGTTTTCAGTCCCCGGGTCGGGAAACGAAAAAAAATTTTGAAACGTATATTTTCAATTTTCCTATAAAAATGACGTTGCTCGGAATTCGATATTTACCTTACTTACTTAGTGTCTTCGGCTAGTCGAGGAGCCCTGATTGCGTGTCTGCCTACCGCTTTGGGAATATGGGTGTGAAGATACTCAGTATGTGTGAGTGTTGTGTAGTGAAGTAATGAAGAGCTCTGTTGTAGAGATACTAGTATGAAGGCAACTACCTTCTTTTTCGTTAGAATGAATCTCGTTTTTAACAAAAGACATGACAAGGTTTGTTTTATTTCGTTTAAGGTACGTATAGTACGAATTAATTGTATGCAGTGATTTGGTATGTATGTTAGTATTAATACAAAAATAACAAAAAAAAACGATTTTTAAAACGTTTAAATAATGTTGGTTGTATGTATGTACTATGTAGTTTACGGTAGATAGCGATAAATTAATTTACATTCCAAAAATAGATTGTATTAATAATCAATACAAAAAACAGTGTGTAAATAGTAAATTAATAATTAAAATTACTAGTATAATCTGTCAAGTTTCTTGTGTCATTTGAGCTAAACTTCATACAAAATCGGGTTTACTATGTATCTAAGGAAGTCCCGCCTCTTATTACGTAGTACTTATATACTCTTTGGATAACAATTTATCAAGACATAAACAAAGACTTAAAAAAAATATTTCAAGAGAACATATAAATATTTAAATATTTAAAAAAAATATTTAATTACATATACTTTAACTATAAAGCTAATTTTATGTTTATTAGTATATATATAATATATTATATTTAACGCTATTTATAATTTTATAAAATATGTAATTGTTATTCAAACCTACCTTAAAAATACCATATAACTAACAAATAATTATTCAAATAAACCACCTCGAAGCATTCCTGGTGCAAAAGTACCCATGACACTAGCGGCATTACCACGTTGGATGGCCAGCGCGAGTCTTTGCACCAAGAATGAGCCGGAGCGGGTGTCATGCCCGTTATCTCGGAGTCTGTGCCCTAATTCGTAGATGAAGCACTTAGCTTCCTGGCATATTGTTCCCATTGTCTCTACTGCAATAGGAATAAACAAATATGTATTTTTCAGAGCTGCATATTTTTGGTTTTTTTTTTAGTATAGTTAAAATAATTAAAAGTATAATTAAAATTTAATAAAATATTTGCTCACAAAGTTGGTGGAATATGTAGGAGTGCTTAAATAACTTTGTAACATCTTTGTAACACTCATATTCCGCAAATAAATGTTTTTTTTTTCTTTTCTGATGTCCTAGAAGGCTAAAATTTGCATTGGTACTATTGTAAAAATGACAAAAAAATAAAATTTAAGAGATGAAATGAGTACATTGACAGAATGATCGCGACAATTGGTGCGTACTCATACGGGGAGAGTAATACTTAAGTACATTGGCGTGAAGATATGTTTGTGTGTAAAAAAGTAACGACACACTTACATTGCAAATGATTTGTGCGGAATACTTGATTGTAATAAATTTATCTATTTATAAAGAAAGCACGTTCCGCTCGTATCCCAGAAGAGATAGGTAGAGGTAAAACCAGGACACCCATTACTAGCAGAAAACACTGTCATAACGTCATAGGTGGCAAGCCTATCGCCAACCGGGCAACATTACTTTTAATAAAATCGTCAATTAAAAAGACTGAAGCATATCCAATCCCTGGCAAAGTTCTTTTTAATACAAAAGAACACATTTTATTTTTATTTTCCGACTGTCCAGCAAGCTATGTCTTGCTGATACCTTTAATATTCCTTGAAAACCGGTGATTAGAGAAATATCTACCTACATTTTGCATCTAAATGTATATTGTGTCACATTTTACCCGAGCTTAGCCGGGTTCTTATCTAGTATTGTAATATTTTAATTCTCATTTCAACGCACTTGACACGTGACATCTGACAGGTGGTAGAGTTTCCCAGCGACTCACCCGGATTGGTACCACCGCCTTACCTATTCCTACCGCCATAACGTCCTGACGTGTTCCGGTTCGGAGGGTAAGGTAGCCGGTAAACTTACTTTTGCTCGAGGCCTAACATCCCGGCCTCAGGATGGCAACGCACCATTACCACCTTTGGTGTCTCTAGGCGGCGAGAATTTGTTACCATCAGGAAATTCGTCTGCTTGTTTGCCTTCCTATAACTCTCCTTTAACCGTCATACGTGATCAAAGGTGTGAGCCTGATCCACTGGCAGTGAGAAAATCCAACCATTAAACCTTATTTCCTACCATTATCCGCCTATCGCCTTAGGTCTCCTGGTGGCAGGTTTCCCGCACTTATTTATATAAGTATATATATATTTTATGATAATATGATAGGCTTCGTAGGGCTGTAGAGCGATAGGGCTCTAGGGAGTTAGGGTCTTGACTACACTATAGGGCTATTAATCCTATCCTCATATGTGCAGACTTACCTGCGTGCACACCGACCCAGTGAAATAACCAGGGACCTTATGAAGTTATGTTCAACACCGGACCGCTAAACCACAAAGACGGTAATCATTTTATATGAATGGAATAAAAAAAGCGCATGCGACTACGCGCATCTATATAAGTACGCGTTGCACAATTACGAATAGCACTATATTTCATCAAGCCCCATATAAATGAATAAACATCCACACCATCCCTCATGCGGGCACATGTGTACCGTAAAATTGGATGACTTAGACTTTAAAGAGTTAGATGTATTTTATTTAAGCCATTTGTTAAGAGTGCTCTTTCCACTTGTTTTCAACCGACTTTTAAAAAAGCGTGTTTTCAAATCACGTATCCTTTTGTATGCGTTATTTCACTAACACTCAGTGTATATATTTACCGTCTTGTGCAATAACTTTTACACATTTGAAGTAAAGTTTGGTAGTTTACGGTAGACAGGGTTAAATTTATTAACATTTTAAAACTGTCTGTAAGTTATAATTCAAATTGTAATAAGAATAAAACTATTTGTTGAATGAATATTAAAACATTGTGTATATAATTAAATAATCACTTTTTAAAAATATTTAAATATTTGCACACCACAATGTGGTAGAATATGTTGGAAAGCTCAAATAATTTCGTAACAACTTCAACACACATATTCCGCAAATAAATATATTTTCTTTCTTTCTTTCTAAATAATTAAACTTTGTTAGTGATAAACAAGAGTCTTAATATTACATCATAATAATTTAAAAGCAGTGAAACTGAAACTATGACTTTGATTTTAACCCTCAGCTACCTAGCACCTATTACTGTCCTTTAAACACCTACGTGCGGTCGGAGAGACCGTTGATAGATAAATGCATTTATTTTAAAATTTATGGTAACGAATTAATATTCGGTTGAATAAAATGAATATTTACACTCACACCCTTCATTTTAGCACCAAAAATAGTAACATTAAAACAATAGTATTATAAAAATAGCAAAACATTTGTGAAGTAACCTTTTTGGCACCAAAAATTACTACTCTCAGTTAAAGAGATCTTTATCAATAGGAACTTAATTTTTATACTTCATTTTTTTATTTCTAATAATTTGAATAAACTAAAAAGAAAATTAAACTAAAAAAATAAACAAAACACGAAAAAATAAACAAAATTGCAAAGCTTGAAGTTTTCCAATTTTAATACAATTTTACAAATAGAGTTCTTTACGTCCCTCAAAACGTTTCATTCATTTTTTTCGCGGCGTTCCATGTGCGGTTTTGTAACTTGTTGAGTTAACATTTTCAGCAATTTATATCGACTTTTAGTCTTTTGAGCTTAGTTACTGCAACTAATTATATATGCATTAGAAGTGGAGTAATTCGAGAATCTATGATTGTGTTTGGTTATAGTACATTATCATCTCTGGTTTTTTGGTACTTTGGTCAATACTCGCAGTATTATGCATGCTTAAAAACAAAACCAGTGCCTTGTTTTCCTTTGGTACGTAAGATGACAAACATAACGTACATCAATTCAATCAAGGAAGAATCTATTGGTCGGTGCTTAGACGGTTTGAACTGGGTCGGTATTTCGCGTTTGATTTTTTTTATTTTTCGTCATTTATGTTAATTTTCAAAACTAAAACAGTAAAAAGAAACAATCTCGAAAAAGTCACTCAACCACCTAGGTGCGGTCAGGGAGACCGCTGGCGAAGTATTTTTACTTACCCTGAGCCAACGCGCGCACGAAATCACTCGGCGAGCGCAAGCACGATACTAATTGGTGAGCAGAAAAGGTACATGAACGCGCTGTAGCGCACGCCACTCACACATGGAAATATTTGAATTTTAAAAACCGTTGCGGTCTGTGAGACCGCTCGCAGGTGGTTAAGGATTAATGTATCAATCATCTAAGTTTACAAAATCTAATAATCGGGATAATTTAGTTTTTAGCAGAGTAGTAGTCTATACTGCTAAAAAATAAAAAATAAACTACTAAAAATAAGATAACTTATAATTTAAATTAAGTTTTTTTATCTCTTTAATCTTCAGCTTGTACACTGTCTACCTACCGCTTTTTTATTTTGTGTTGTTTTTCTCTATCTTAGGTTAGCTGTAAGATATCTCTTGTAAGAGATAAGCTCGCCTTTTGTACAATATTTATATTTTTATTTTTCTTGCTGTCAATTCTCTATTACGTGTACAATAAAGTGTAAAATAAATAAAAAAATAAAATAATTTTTAAAATTGGTTCAAAAATGACAAGGAAATCGAGACGAATCAAAAAAAGTAGTACATATAACCTGCTCCTTTAAAAAATTAAAATACTTCAATCATATCCCTTTAGAACGAAGGGTATAATAGGTTCTGTATAGGGTTAGTATAGGGTTTTAGAAGGAAATGTAACAAGTTTGTTAAGTACATTTATTTATGTTTTTTAAGAGCGCTTTTAGTTCCAAAATATTTCTCATAGAGGTCTTTGAACTCACTGTATGTTTCTTTCGCATCCGCTGGATCATTTTTATCGTGATGACTATACGTGTGTCCACAATAGCATACGTGGTCTTTTCCACAAAACGCTGGCTTACCTTCCTTCATGCACTTTTTAATACAGTCTCTCGCCACGTCCAAGTTTGGGCAAAAGTGAGCTATGTGATGCCTAAGTACAGGGCTATTGAGTTGTTTCAATTCTTCATCATTTCTCTGTATTAGTTCATTCACTGTGGAATGTGAAATAAGATTTAAAATATTACTGGCGCTAAACACTTTTCAAAAGTAAAGAATAACTGATTTCCAGCCAGTAGCTTTCAAGAAAAGAGCGTCAGTTTGCCCGTCATGACTGCAGGACTCGGTACTATCTATGATTCTGTCACCTTTGTGCTTGTTAGTTTGCATGTCATGACTACATAACCCACCACCTTCTATGAGCTTATGACCTTTGCCACTTTTGTCAGGACTAATGAATTGCGTAAGCAAGTTTCCGAGTACTCCCTCATTAGACTGGAAGTATCATGACGTAATCAGGAAAGATAACATAACGCGTTGTTACATATACCAACCAGTTCATTACGTAGTTGATAACAAATGAACAAACGCTAACCTTTAGAAGCCTGGAAACACAGGGGCTTCAAAAAATGTTGTTTTATTTTATTGAAGATAAACTTCTTTTGGCGCGATTGGGAAAAATGATGAGAGTGAATTTTTACTATGCGCGCGCACACCGACAGATAAATGTGACAGCCACAAGCAACACCCTGAAATTAGTTGCGAACCTTTTTATTTTTAATTATATTTTATGATTTTCAATTATTGTTGCATGCTATTTATATATGTATGCGTTGTGTTATTATTTGGTATTTTTGGATTGTTACGCCAAAGACGTATAACTTCTTACGTGCGTACATGAGTATACATACTCTTTTTTTAAATATTAACCATTAAGCGATAACTCACACCATTCATTAACAGTAACGTTATCAGGTTGTGTTATAAGATAAATGTTTAGTTCAAGTCAAAGCGTAGCATGAATCTTTCTACTATACGTAACGGGTGCTACTACGTTTGTGGTAGCTATCGGTTAATGGAATGAACAAGGATTGTTTCTGTTGGTGGGCTTTTTTTACTGGTTTTATATTTTTTTTATAAAGTCTGCTACTACTTTCTCCTCTAATCTGCTGCTGCCATTGTAGTGCAGTAACATATCCACAGATGTAACAACACTACAACGTTTTGTACATATTATGTTGTGGGTTGACTTTTTATTTTAGATTTTTTCTTTTACATTGTAAATTTAAATGCTTTTTTGCATTTGACAATGTTAATCATAAAAAAATTACCTTCTTCGGTTTCACCAGCATCACGCTTTGATTGATCTTGACTGTCAGGATGATTTTCAAAAAAAATTGTATCTGAAAAGAGAAAATTTATATCTCTTGTTTATTTAATATTAGCTGAACAGAAAACTTCGTAAAAAGTATTGTTACTATTTAAACTATTGTTTTTCTAAATTTAAGATGAAAATTTCACTTTATTTGGACAAAAGTTGGTTCTTTTTAAAATAAAATATAGAATAGAATAGATAATGGACCTTTGAGCCAATTTTTCTGAAGTCGATATTGACAAATAAACTTTCACGTTTATAATAAAGCCAAACGTCAGATATAGTTCAACAAATAGATCAGAAAGAGCAAAGCCCACTTCGCCGTCTCAAAAAGTAAGTGGACAGCGTTTAGGTTGGAGTGAATCCCTCTGATGTTACAAAAATCTGTTCTAGCTGCGCAAATTTGCCCTCCTGATTTTATGAGGGGGTCACGACTAGAAGCAACTGAACACAAGTTAGGACCACTAAGGTGGATTGGTCTTCACCGCAAACGCTAGTGGCTCCCTACTCAAGATATACATTTAAAATTCGCAGTTCCATTAGATATAATTCCATTGAATATTAAATAAAAAATATTATAAGGGAGGGGCAGTGGACATTTGGGAGTCTGACGAACCCGACGAAATCCGTTTATCGACGTTTCCAGAGCCAGAGTGATACTACCCTGGGCATGCGAGTAGATTTGACTGCAACCAAAGTCAGGTATGCAGCATGACACTAACCACACGGAAGAGTGACACAATGCTTTATGAGAATAATCCAAAAAACTTGGTTACTAGATCGTTCTGCTAGCGAGCGATGGGATCATCAGATACCTGAGCTGAAAAACATTTTCTTTACTGGAATTTGGTAAAAAAAGACTTGATAGGAAAGATGAGAAATTGGTTTCGGTCAGCCAAAAATCAGCTATCATGTTTTCGTGTGAAATATTTTGACATCGGCAACTTCCACCGACAGCAACGATAGTTGAGTCCTAAAGTTTTTGTACGTAAAATGTCAACGAGAAAGCACACTTGACGATAAGATGTCTCTTATTTGGCTGTAAATACTTCTTACATCTTACAGGTGCATCGCTCTCCTGCGTCCGGGATGCTAACATTTCTAAACCTATAGTGTAAACATACCAGCCTCCCTAGTCCCTGAACCTGAATATAAGCGAGTCATGATGGCGACAGAAATAAGTAAGGTGATGGGTCCCTATCCGAGCAAGTTACTGCACAGCACTAACAACCAGTGCCAACAGTGATCTTGCTGATACCAATACATAGAAATATTTAAATAAATACCAGAATAAATTATATTAACACATTCCGACACAGTAATGCAGAAATGTAGATGTTCATCACACAATATAAATTATTATAAATGAATACAACTAAAGCATATCATCTAGACTTGACAATCTGCCCAGCATTATAATTTCAGAATTTTTTTTTGCTAATTATAATGATTAAAATTGCTTTAATTTAAATAAAAAACAATTAAAACATAACATTGAAATGTAACATTTTAAACGCCCAATGTGCTTAAAAAGTGATACAAGTTTTCTCTTCACAACTAACTAGCTGTTTACCCACGTCTTCGTCCGAGTAGATTAGTTATGATTTTCATACACACTCTTATCTCCTAGTAAAGTGCTTAGTGGTAGATTTTTTTAAATAGCCTTTGTATGAACTGGGATTTTAACTATGTGCATATTAGATTTAATCCAAATCGGTTTAGCAGTTTAGCCTTGAAAGAGTTACAATCAGACGTATATACAGACTAAAATATGGGCGCAGAGAGACGGAGCTGCGGATTTATATTAGTATGGATTCGATTTAGTTACAGCAATTAAAACTAAAAATACACCTGTTTTAATATAAATGATGTTTAATTTGTTGAATTCATTTCCGGAAAACTACTAACAAAAAAAATACTGTAACGTTAATGAATTCTAGTTGCGTAAAATTTGCTGGAACAGATGGTTAGTTTTAGTTTTTCCGTTTTAATTAGTTTGAACAGATTAGCTTTTCATGATTTTTGAATTTTTAAATCTTCAGAACTTCAAGTAATGGTAAAATAACCATTAAAACCGCCTTTGTAACTATTCTGGTCTGGAAGGTAGGATAACCGGTAGACTTGTACAATAAGCCCAACACCCTGATCTCAGGACATCAAAGTAACTATGACATCTGTGGTGTCTATAGCGGGGCTATTCCATATTTCAACCAATCCTTCTTACCAGCTGCCTGGCAGAGAGGGAGACGGTCTATTCTTTTCTTTTGATTTCAGCCTTTTCCCTCCTATGAGGATATCGCAAATGCAAACTCTTCTTTCGCCTTTAAAAGGGTGTATCATAAAAAAGTACCTTCTTCGTTTTCATCAGAGTCATACTCCGATTGATCCTGATTTTCAAGATGTAGCTTAACAAATTTTGCACCTGAAAATATAAAATACGTTTACTATTGGTCAAGTAAGCAAAGCAAGTGAACGTATATGTGTTCAAAATGAGGTTGCAATTATTGATAATAAAACGTACAAATATACGTATGTATGCTTGTTCGACAATAAGCTAAGTAATTTTGATATTTGATCTTAATAAAATTTAATAGTAGTGTAGACATGCTTAACATAATTTTTAAATTCGAACATGCGCAAAATCTGATGGAGGGTTACGGTGTTCGGGCAAGCTAAATGAGGAGCGAAAAATAAATCTTGAACAGTTAATGTGTATACCTCATGGATCCCCTGATGGAGAAGAAATAACCGTAGCCTATAGACACCATAGATGTTACAGGTGCGTGTCTGTCCTGTGGCCGGGATATTAGACCTATTGTGCAACTCCGCCGGCTATCCTATCCTATTATTTGAAGGAGTATATGAGAACACCCCGGCTAGTTTAATTGATAGATTTAGATTATTTCTTAATTGCCGTAAATTAATTATTACGTTATGTATTAAAATAAAAACTTAAACTATTAAGCATACAATTAGTAATCTTTTGGCTATAAATTATTTGAGATAAATAAATATCCCTAAACAAGATACACAAATTGAATCTAATCCCAAATAAAGCAAATTATTTTTGCCAATATTATGGGTGTTAGTCAACGATAATAATACATAGAAATACTTAAATAGATACCAGAATAAATTTAATAAACACTCAGACCCGGAAATGCAGACATCTGAATGTTCATTTCCCGTCGGGAATCGAACCCGAGCCTCGCTGTTGATCGGTGTAGTTAGGCGTGTACGCTAGCCACTCAACCAACGAGGCGGTCTTTACATACAGTGGTTTCCTGTGAACAAACCACCTATAGGCAACAGTAGAACGCTTCGGGCCAAATTGGCTATGTCGTTCTATTCCAACGCGGTGGAAGTTAAAAAAGATGTCGACGCGTACAAGTACCACTTGTACGGTTCATGTGAAGTTTTTTCTGATTTTGATTCAATATTTTTAGGGGAAAAAAAGACGAGATACACTCCGGGAGTGCCGGCAGAAGTGAAAACTTGAATATTAGCGTTGTCTATTTTTGATATTTCGGAATAGATAGGGAATATTTTTGCACGAATTGTTTTAATTATCAGTATGAAAACACCTACTATCATCTATGCACAAACATTATTTTCATATCAATAACCTGCTTTTGGTTTGACAAAAACTCGCTAAAGTAACTACGTGACGACTAGGAGCGTCGTCACATTACCTATATAATGCACATTGCTCGTCTACACATAAAGCTTATTTTCAGGATGGAACAAATATAGCACTGTCTCTTGATATTATACGTATCTGTTCATGTTGTCTTGTGAGAATGTAATGGTTGGTATATTGCGGCGTGTTATCCATTGCGAGTCCCATACTATTCGGAAATATCTAAGCAATACAAAAACAGCTATAAATCTACGTTTTATTTTAGATCTCGAGCAAGCGCCCTGTGCCATCTTATTCGCGCATGCGCCCTGCTTAGCCTTACGATCTGACTATTTGACGCGAGTTTAGAAGTTTTTACCTATTCCAAAAAAAATAAGAAGAATTACCATTAACGTCAGATGAGGTTATTGATAAACAGTAGCATCTGTGACTCCAACACACGCCTATTTCTTCTCCACATTTTAACTGACAGTACTCTTGATAAAATCTCTTCGAGCAGTCGTGTCCCTTCGAGCGGAGAGGATTCGGAACATTAAAATAGTAATCTAAGTCCACTGAAACAATCAAGGATTCCAATGATTTACAGAGGATTTTTTCACTAAAGACGTTTATTTTGATTTAATATTTTATGTGATAGGAACAAAGCTCTCTTGACGGCTAATCAAATATTCTCTTATTTATTATCATCATCCTTTAGTTGTTCTTTACGTTGTTCGTAAAATCATTCATTCCGTTTTCCTTTTTTTTATATTTTTTTTTAGTTTTTTGCCATTCGGCAAACTTATGATATCAAAATTGACTAATTTTACTACACATGTACATGACAATGAATGTTTGCGTAAAGATTGCGGCCATTTTTTCTCTTGATGCTCTCAAAACTCTTGATACTTTTCAAGTGATTATATTATAACATATGGGCAAGGAGGGCACTGCATATAAACGTACCTCATAGAGCACAACTAGAGTTAGTATCGATGAAAGAACTTAAAAATTCAAGAACATAAGTTACAGTAGACCAAAGTGAACCCAGACAGTACAATAAATACTTGAATAATAAATACTAACGATCAATTCATCAATTTATAAACTCACATTTTTCTTTGTTTGTTTGTTCAGATGTAACACGATGTAATTCAGAGGTACGACATGAGATACTTTTGGCCCAGATAATTAAAGCGAATTTCATGAGCTAGTGGAGAAGTTTTACAATATGTGCCAAGTTTCGGGACAAAAATAGTAAACATAAACATATAGCAAACATAAAAATCACGTATTTTTTAATTTCTTATCGTCATCTTCCAAAAGTTAATTTAAGTTGCTCTTGACAACGACCGTGAGTCAAATTATGTATTTAAATAAAAATTAAAGTCTGCTTTCCTATTTTTTTACATTAATATTATAACTAATAAATATAACCAAGAAGGAGACCGTATGCACACGTACCTCATAGAGTAGGTACCAGTACGATTAGGTTTACTTTTGATAAAACGTCTTTAACAAAAGGTGTAGTCAACTAAAGTGAACCTAACAGAAGAATAAATATTTATCTTCATTAATTGGTTTATTGATTATAAAATTTACATTTTTTATCATTGTTGCCAAAAACATACTGTGGATTGTCTTCTTACTTTGCTCTTTGTATTTTATGGTCGAGTTTTAGTGGTAAGTATAAAAATTTACCTGCGTTTAGTACTGGTAGCAGCAACAACAAGAATATTTGTTGATTAAACATTTTACAGTGTCGTTCCAAAGAAATCACAATTGAGAAATAATTGATTTTGCACTTCAAATAGGCTAACGTAGTTGATTAGTTCCAATTAATATTTCCGTTTAATAATTCTGCTTTATCAAAGAATACAACCAGCCTGATTAAATATTGATGGAAATTATACGTATTAACGCATTAATGGCTTTGAGATCGATATAATATCGAGCAAAAAAATGTCTCAAATTTTATTGAATCATAACATTAATAGCTGCTCGCCCCGGCTTCGCACAGTTTGAAATATACATATAAATCTTTCTCTTTAATCACTTTATCTATTTAAAAAATCGCATCCAAATCCGTTGAGTAGCTTTAAAGATTTAAGCTTACAAAGGGACATAGGGACCGAGGAAGCGACTTTGTTTTATAGATAGATATAGATCTAGATAGTAGTGATATGCCAATTATACTCACCTATCCAAGATCAGAAAAAATGACGTCATCGTTTTTGATGCAATCTTTTTTTGACCTAAAAAACGACATCTAGGTTATTTCAGCATAAATCCATCCGCTTTGCTACTTAAAATATAAGAGAAGAACTCCCAGGTGTCAATAATTAGCAGTAGTTGTTCACAAAACCAATTTTAAAATAATGAATAATACTAATTTAAAAAACATGTAATTTTATAACAGTAGTTGTTTTAGGAATAACAGAAGAAAGGAATCACTTTCAGTGCCTATCATTTCGATGTCATTTAAAAAAATGCTACTTAAGGATTAAGAGATCTTAGTATTTATATATTACTAGTGGTCACCCGTTGGTCGAAATTCGACCTTAATAAATTTTAATATTTTGTTGATAAGAACGCCATCTTCATTTCTCAAGACCAACTACTTCGTTTCCAAACTTTTTATTCGCCATCTGTGATCGTTTATCGTTATCATCAATGTGTCAAATGCATGGAAGTGTGGGTAATGTTTTATTTATTGATTTAATGTAATAACTTTTCCCGCTCATAAACTGTGAGTGTGCCAAATTTTATGCCCCTGCGTCTCAGCAAATTTCATAAAATGGGGTCCAAAGTTTTGGCATCACGTATTAATGTATAGATTTTTAGGCTGAAAGGAATTTCTGATCTACAGCACAAAGTCTCTGGACTTAGGTACACCACTCAAAAAACCTCAGGTTCTAACTTTTGCGGAAATTTTGAGTTAACTTGAAAATTAACGGATCATGATAAAATTAATATGCAACCATTTCAAATTCATGAACTATCTTTGTAAAAATTCGGCTGCTTGTTCACGGAGTAATCGCGTTATAGACATAAAAAAAGGAGAAAAATACAGTCGATTTGATAATCGCCTCCTTTTTGGGGTCAATTGAAAATATTCAGCATGTTTGCCTTTTTTTAACCAAACACATGTTTTATAAAACACTGTGTAAAACATCCATTTTTGATGGAAAAAAGGACGCCGCCCAGAGATATCAAAGGTGGTAAGAGTGCGTTGTCAAAGCCTGAGGCCGGGTTGTTGGCCCCAAACAAAAGTAAGTGTACCCGCTACCTTATTCTCCAAACCGGAACACGTCAATGGCAAACACTGATGTAGTGGCGACAGGAATAAAATGTCTACCTCGTGTTCACGTTAAGAATTTCCGTTTAAATTTTTCTTCCTTTTTTCGAAGTCAGTTGATAATTATTTTTTGCTAACATAAAATGATAAGGCATTATTAGTTTTTATGTACCTTTAAATTAAATGAAACAGATAAATTGAAACTTCTTTTTCAGACTTGTACAGAGATTTTCCTTAAGTACGAGTACGAGTTTCAGTTAGATCTGCTGGAAAGTAGATACCAGCAGAAACCAGAGTACCAACGGAGCCACTTGGTGAATTATTTCATACTCACAGTACACAGTACCGTAGGTACATCATATGCACAGTAAGATAACGGTAACATTAAATATATAATAATATTACCGTAGGAAGATGTCTGTAAGAGCATTACACGCGTACAAAATACAATTTTTCGGTATTTATAATGATTGTTCTTCTGCAGACTATCACACTAAGATTTGTCGGCTTTTGTTTTATGCTTTACACATTGTCATGTTATTGTTTCTAAATTTTTTACAATTTTTTTTGGTAAAAGTATATAAAAAAATAAGAACGTGTTTTACTAAACACTGTCTCAAATTCTATTCTCATTTAACAGCATGCTATCACGTCGCTCACGTGTTGCATGCTATTGGTTGGGATTCAGTTTTGTAGTTTAAAAATTATTGACATGTCAACACTCAGTCTGAAATTATGAAATAACTTGAATTTCGGAATGTAAAGAAACATTTTAACACAAAGGTTTTCTTAGATAGACATATATATACATATATCTATATGCAAGTAACCCTTGCAGGGTAAGCAGAGAGTCGGTATCAAGTTCAAAGTGAATAAAGTTCACTGAGTTTGATAGTTGACAACATTTTCCAAGGAAAAATTCTAAATTACAACATTTTCCAAGGAAAAATGTTGTAATTTAGAAATACAGACATAACAAAACTATTTGTAACTAACTCAGTATCCTACTTCCTACTTATATTATAAATGCGAAAGTTTGTATGTTTGTTTCTTACTCCTTCACGCAAAAACTGCTAAACCGATTTTAATGAAATTTGGCATGCACACGAAGGGTAACTTGGATTAACATAATTATAGGATAGTTTTTATTCCTAAAAGATGTTCAAGTGGAACCATTAACCAAGCGGGCAACGCCGCGGGCAATAGCTAGTAGTTAATATGGATTAAAAATCGTAGTCAATTACGCAATTACGTGTTCTATCTCACCTCACATGTGTGTTTATACTGTTCTGTTTGCGTCTAAAACACGTTATCTACCACCAGCATGGTAATCTCTTACCGTCTGGAGTGAACTAGTTTACTGTGATATGATTGTTTTTTGTATTATAGGAAGGCAAATCAGCAGACGGATTTCCTGATGGTAAGAAATTCACGCCGCCTAGAGACACCAAATATGGTAATGGTGCGTTGCCAACCTGAGGTCAGGATGTTAGACCTCGAGCAAAAGTAAGTTTATCGGCTACCTTACCCTCCGAACCAGAACACGTCATGACGTTATGGCGGCAGGAATAGGTAAGGCGGTGGTACCAATCCGGGCGAGTCGCTGCGAAACTCTACCACCTAGTCAGATGTCACGGTGTTAGTTATGATAAGCCTATGCTCGCCTTTTACGAGCTGTCTGGCAAGAAAGGCAGATGGTCTATTCTGCAAAGGAGACCGGACCAACACGGGGTAATGTGACAAGATTAACATTACAATCCTTATGAACATAATAATCAAAAATAAGATTGATGGACTCTTTAATCTTTTGTATTTGAGTTATATGTGCATGTCAAAAAATCTAACAATGCTAAAGTTCACTCAAAACTTAAATGCGTTTCCGAAGTCAAAATCATGGCTTTGCGCAGATCTTATTTCAAGGTATCGGTGAGGAAATATTCGGGGAAGTGAAGCAGCGTAGCGCGCTAGTACTCACATTCGTTCGTGAATTTGCTCTGTCTTGGGTACAGTTGTGTTGCATGCATTTTGTACTAAGTATTATACATGCTACATACAACACACAGGACAGTTTTTACTCGGAAAAAAATTGTGTTAGAAGTTATACTTCTTCAAGATAAAAATCTTTTTAAAAACTTTATCTTTTGCCTTATTTTACATTTGTAGACAAAATGACACTAACCATAGAAAAAAAGTATTTAATACATTAAAAGTTTTATTATAATGCATTATTTAGTTTAATAAAGTTTATTTAATATTGAATAAAAACTAAAATGTTATCTATAGCTAACTTCATCATGTTGATTTGTTTTTTCCTAAAAAATGATGAGGGTAAATTTTTACGATTACGCGCCAAAAGAAGTATAACTTCAAAAATGTTTAACGGAACCATCAAGAACACGGAAACACCGCGGGCAATAGCTTGTAGTTTATTTGGATTTAAAATCGCAGTCCATTGCTATGTAATTACGCACTCAGACGTTCTATCTCGCCTCACATGCGTTACTGTTCTGTTTGCTTCAGAATACGTTATCTATCACCAGCATGGTTATTCCTTACCATCTGGAGTAAACTAGTTTACTGTGATATGATTCATGTGATAATGTTCACATTTCAAATGTAATCAACATATTTATCATAAATAAATTTTATTACCTTTCTCTAATCTTTTGTATCCGAGTGAAATTTTCCCCGTGTTGGTCCGGGCTCCTTTGTAGAATAGACCATCTACCTTTCTTTGCCAGGCAGGTCTTAAAAGGCGAGCATAGGCTTCCCGTCACTAACACCGTGACATCTGACTAGGTGGTAGAGTTTCGCGGCGACTCGCCCGGATTCGTACCACCGCCTTACCTATTCCTGCCGCCATAACCTCACGACGTGTTCCAGTTCGGAGGATAAGGTAGCCGGTAAACTTACTTTTGCTCGAGGCCTAACATCCCGGCCTCTGGTTGGCAACGCACCATTACCACCTTTGGTGTCTCTAGGCGGCGGGAATTTTTTACCATCAGGAAATCCGTCTGCTTGTTTGCCTTCCAATGTCATAAAAAAAAGAAATGTTATTATAAAAAAATCTAATAAAACTAAAGTTCACGCAAAACTTAAATGCGTTTCCAAAGTATGGCTTTGCGCAGAGCTCATTTCAAGGTATCAGCGGGGCTATATGCGAGGAAGTTAGGCAGCGTATCGCGCTCGTACTCATACTTGTTCGTAATTTTGCTCAGTCTCTTTTGCTTAGGTACAGTTATGTTGCATGTATTTTGTACACATTAAACATACAACATACAACATATAGGATAGTTTTTATTCCGAAAAAAGTTCAAATGGAACCGCCGCGGATGGAACGCGGAAACGCCGCGGGCAATAGCTAGTAGGTAATGTGAATTAAAAATCGCAGCATAACTACGCACTCAGGCGTACAACGTCCATTAAGATCATTAAACCACGCGGACAACGCCGCGAGCAATGGCTAGTAGTTAATGTGGACTAAAAATCACAGTCCATTGTTACGTAATTACGCACACACGCGTACTATCTCACCCCACATGTGTGTTTAAATTGTTCCGTTTGCGTCAGAATACGTTTTCCACCACCATCTCGGTACTCTTACCATCTGGAATGAACTAGTTTGCTGTGATGTGATTCATGTAATAAGATTAACATTTCAGTCCTTATCAACATATCAATAATAAATAAATTTTATTACGACTCTCTAATCTTTTGTATCCGAGTGAAATGTCAATATTAAAAATCTAATAACACTTACGCAAAACTTAAATGCGTCTCCGAAGTAGGAATCATATCTTTGCGCAGACCTTATTTGGTCCTTATGGTTGGACCTTATGGTCTAGAGATATATGCGGGGAAGTGAGAGAGCGTATCGCGCTTTCACTCATACTCGTTCATAATCTTGCTTCGTCTCTTTTGCTTGGGTACAGTTTCATGCATTTTGTATTATTAAAATTGTACTAAGTATCTATAGTTCCCGTCACGAGAAGCTATAAATTATGTAAACAAACGTTCGGGAGTTAACAACATTTGGTTCAAAGATAAAAGTTTTTTTTAAATATTTAATTATAAATTCAATTAATTAATAATTTAAATATGTATAATAAATTACGTATGTTTTGACATTTTTTTCGTGGCAAATTGATTTCCTTATGTGTACTGGGTACTGGCTTCATTATACGTTAATACACAATAACAAATAATGGATAAAAAAAATTAAAATTAAGGCAACAATTAACAAAACTAACAACAATAACAAAGTGATAACGAAAAGATAAAAAAAATAACAATAACAACCAAATCCGCGATTTTAACAAAGCAATGAAAAATTCAAAACTCGAATGACGCGTTTATTTCAAAAAGGTTTGCATTCCCGGCGACCGGCGCGTCCCCGTACCAAGACACTCAAACATCAGTCGTTAGATATGATCCGACTAAATTAAGTAGGTTGTTACTTTCATATAACCCGTCTATATTTTTATTTCGATTGAATATGGTCAGTTCATTATTGTCTCGAAGTAAAAATAATTACTTGGTAAAAGATGTTTGTTTACATAATTTATAGCTTCTCGTGACGGGAACTATATATATTATTAGAAAAAACATTGACATTAATTGTCAATTTGTCTATTTGCTATTCGGTTCTTGCACTCGATTGTACCTGCATCAATCTACAGAAAAAAACTTCGCACGAGGCGCATTTTTTATTTATCAAAATGCAAGATGCGTGGTTATAACGCAATCAAAGCATGAAACTGGTTCTCACTGACCGCAGTCACGTTTGCGGGCTGGTGATGTCATGACACGTACTAGATAGCACATATCGTGAAAACAAGTGAAGCATTTTTGCGGAATGTTTAAAGTGAAAGTTTATAAAAGTAAATATTACAATTTAGCAATAATATTTAAATTGCATTACCATTCACACCTTTACTTTCTTACATTAAAAATTTTCCTGTCCTTTCAAAGTAACCCTGTACAGATTTTAAATAAATGCATAAAGTAGCCTAAATCAGTTCAGTGTCTTAGCCGTGACAGTGTAACAGACAGACTTTTATAACCTTAGTATGGATTATTATATTGATAAGGTAACGTTATTGAGTGGCATTTGATAACACAATATGGTGGATATCCGCGCGAGAAGTACGTGTTTCCTTGAATGCGGTCTACGAATTTTAATTCTTACTGCAAGTTTTGATTCATGTCACTAAGTGCGATCATGAAGAATAGCTTAGCCAATATACTCGATACCATATTTACGATCAGTCGTGTTCCAGAGTGAAGAATGGTTAGCCCGTAAACCTGATTTAGCAAGCGGCGAGAGTGTGTCAATGTTTATGTGTGATTGTGAATATGCATTTTTGAGTGAGTGAAATCATGCAGAGGTGTGTGTGCGTGTATGTTTGTGTTTGTGTGTGTATGTGTGTACGTGGAAACAGGTGTTTAGAATTGATTACTTTTTATGAAAAATGTCGATTTAATGACTCATTCAATCATTTACTCATATCATCTATGCGAAATTCTGTCTTTCTATCTGTCAGCCTGTTACGTTTTGATGGCTAAACCGCTATGCCAATTTAACAAAATTTAATAAGCAAGACCGGTTCAAACCAATGCCACTTTTTTTTAATCAACCCCCAAAGGACTACAATGTGGGTTAAAAGTTTGTTTGTTGACTAAGCACAGGTTAATCAGTTGGTAGGTACTGCTTAAGCTGTTAAAGGATTGGCTGCAAGCCATTTTTGCGAATATCGTTGGATAAT
The DNA here is from genome assembly GCA_002245505.1 of Calephelis nemesis. Lineage (NCBI taxonomy): Eukaryota > Metazoa > Arthropoda > Insecta > Lepidoptera > Riodinidae > Calephelis > Calephelis nemesis. The sequence continues at coordinate 242,655 of NJDD01006250.1, read as the reverse complement.
AAATCTGATCTAATAATACTTATATTCAAATAGTTCTAATGTTTAAATATTTATTAGAAGAAGAGGCAAATAAGAATGTGTATCACCTGATGGAAAGTGGTCACCACCAGCTACGGAGATCCGCAAAACCAGGAGTTAGACAGATGAGTTGCTGATTTTTAAGGAATGAGTACGGCCTTTTCTTGAAGGTTTCTAATTTTAATTCTTTTGAAAATACCGCACTTTGTATCTGGTTTCACAAAAATGCTGAGCACGGAATTGCATGGAATGGACCCACTACGTGTCAAGTTGATTGTCATACCCTAAGCTCTGACACGATGCTGCTTAAACTCATCAGTAGTAGTAGAAACTAAACTACTCCTTAAATCATGCTCCACGATACATAAGCTGTAGAAAAGACTGTGCTATCCAACATCTCACTGCGCTGCAAAAGAATCAATCCCATTAGTAATTTCCCAGTCATTGACACAATTGATATTGACAATTCGAGACGCTTTACGTAGGATGAGGTCAAAGGAAGAGCTTTACTGGGGAGTCTATCCCGAGTTGAGGAAGATCCTCAACTCGGGAACTCAACTTCCGATATGAGACCGAATCAGCACTTTATAAAGTTGCTAGTCATGGGTCGGCAATAAATTTTGTTCCACTAAACTGAAGACAACAAGCTTCTAGAGGCTATTTTAGTCCTCCAAATGATCATAAAACTGAAAATCTCTCAAAATGTCAATGCCGAGTATACCAATAGAGACTGTACTAGGTTAGGGAAACGCCCTATAATCAAGAAGACATGATAAAGTGAGACTGTAGACTTCAGCTTTCGATGACCTGTTATCGAGAAATAGACATTCCAAAATAAGGTCTAGGCTTACTCAGAAATATATGCATACTCATTGGAATAATTGGTATTAATGTACAAAATATCATTGTTATGTAGAATTCATTCTGCCGTAAAAAGCACGTAAAGCTTTCGGGATAGTCATGAGAGGCTCGGACTCTGAGCAAGCATCGTTGAGAAAAAATGGTGATTATAAATTATATAAAGTAGTAAGTTTAGTTATTCCTGCCATAATATGGCTAGTGTTTATTAGGAAGTTTTATTAGAAATAGTTTATCGATTAGGGAAACGAGCTTAAGTTAAGATGTAAGGTAGTAGAAAGAAATCTGATAAGCGCAATAGTCTTAATAATCGAAGCAAAGGTAATGAAGCATTACTATCTTTGCTTTCACCAAAGTGGATAATAAACTATTTTCACGCCCATATTCCCTAAGCGATAAACAGAGGCACGACCACGGTACCCTTAACTAGCCGAAGATACTAAGTCCCACAATGTGTTAGGTGGCAAACCTATCGCCAACTGGGCACCCACCCAATCCCGAGCAACATATTTCTTAATGGAAAATTGAAAAATCACATTTCCTTTTTTTTGCTAAACCCGGGAATTGAACCATGGACCTCAAGTTAGTAATACTGCGTTGACGTAAATTTATAACCACTGTTATATTTTTCTCTTATATTCATCTAATTTAAAAGAAACTCGATTAAATGGTAGTTTACGGTAGATAGGGATAAATTAATTTACATTCTAAAAATTGTTTGTATTAATAAATAATCATGTAATAAATACAAAATAGTGTGTTGTAATTAATTAAAATTAGTAATCTGATTAAAACCTATTAAAAATATTTTCACACCACAAGTTGGTAGAACATGTTGGATCGCTTAAATAATTTTGTAACATCTTTGTAACACTCATAAATTAATATTTTTTTCTTTTCTTTCAAAATAAGAAAAAATAAAACACGAAAATCAGTAAATCTGTTTTATTTTTAAATAGGTATAATATTCGACATTGCTTATTCGCATTTAATACAAGCAGGCTAGGGTCCATCAGACATGATAGACATGCCCACAACTCTGCTATGATTAACCTTCTACTGCTTGTCAGGCCATACTATGATGTTTTCCTAACGTCAGATTCAGGTTCAGATTACTTTATACACGTAGACTATTCAAGTGGTACTTGTGCTCGTCGACATTAATAAAGCTATCACCAGATATATTGGACGGTGATGATGAAATATTAAATTAGTGTTCAGCCCGCTTTGGCTAAGTTAAAGTACAATGTACAAAATCTTGGTCTAGATAATTTAACCTGTCTAAGTTATAGAAAACTGCATCGATTATGAGCGAATTCATAATTCAAATCTCATTTTGCTTATTTTCCTTACATATATGGAAGCTTATATCTGAACTAAATTACATATTTTTTTTACTGACTACTTTTAGTTAATGTTTCATTCAGCATAATCTGTATATGAGAACTTTTCAACAATGGATTTTATCAATAAATCCGGTGAATTACTGTACTAACAATGCTGTTTACACATTCAGTAATAATTTTAACTTTAGCATAAGCGTTAATTTAGTTCAAATATTACGTTTAAGTGTTTAAAATTTGTGTGAGTCCTCTGAAATGAAAAGTGGTCATCTAAATAACAAAAATGTCAATCGAAATGATAATTAAGCCACATACTGTGTATGTATAATATATTATTCAATTATTTATATTAAAATCGATTCAAATCCAAAAATTAAGTTCATATTTGCAGGGAAAGGCAATGGCAACATGAGTGAAATTAGTTGCGGTTTGGATAGCTGACCTAAAATGACACTTTGACATTTTCTTGATGTGATAGAAGCTATTACTTAACGATTTAAAAAAATCGTAAACAAGCGCATTGCACTACCGGTCTAAGGGATGCCGTGTGTTTTTCTTACTTGCGCTATTCACCCATATGACTTTCTTATAACAATATATTCTTTTACTCCAGGCAGAGATGTTATTTCCTTCTTTAATGCTAGCGCGTTCGTATATTTTTCATAAAAGTCCTCCGCATTATAATACACGCTAGTTGCTTCTACAACTGCAACAAGCACGAAGTCCACCCAAGATAACTGGAAAAATTTAACAAAAAAAATGTTATTGTATAGGTACTAGTGAACTCAGCGAAATTCATTCGACCTGACAACTAAGAATAGCTTTTTCCATAAAAATCATAAATAGTGAGAAAACTAAATCTGTATTTTTTGAACAATGATGTATATACAAGGTACAGAATGTAAACGAGGGTTATTAAAATATTTGTCGGTTTGTCCAATAACTTTTGACGCAATAATAACTGAAAGGTTTTTCGCCAAATTTTATTTAGCATAAGCGTGAGGAACCCCACTGACGCGTAGAGGCAAAACACATAATTGCATTGCGACGCCGCACCGCTGAAATCGTCGTTTTACTTTGCGGCATTGCAGTGTCATTGACGTGTCTCTGCTATGGAACATCTGCTATTTTGTAATATTTTTGTTCTGTATTTTATGTTTGTGTTTACATTGTACAATAAAGAATAAATAATAATAATAATAACATCCTGCGAAACTTATTGCTTACTTGTTATTAAAAATGTCACTGACACTGCTTTAAATAAATAAGTAATGTCGCGTCGATACAATCGGCAGTAACGCCACTGCCGATTTAGGTGGCGCGGCGCCGCACTGTGGTTATGTGTTTTGGCCCTAAGGAAAAATTGAGAATAACCGCTTACTCGATGAAATTTGTTATTGACGGTGACCTCCAGGCTTTTGAGCCTTCTGTTACCAGAACCTTCAAAGTGAGTTAGTATTGACTACGTTCGGTAGTTTATCTACATTTAAAATCTACAGCGTTTTTGGTCGGAAATTAACTGGATAGAGTTTCGCAACGACTCACCCGGATTGGTACCGCCGCCTTACCTAATCCTGCCGCCATACGTGACGTGTTCTGGTTCGGAGGATAAGGTGGCTGGTAAACTTGATTTTGCTCGAGGCCTAAGATCCCGGTCTCAGGTTGGCAACGCACCATTACCTCATTTGGTGTCTCTAGGCGGCGGGAATTGCTTACCATCAAGAAATATGTCTGCTTGTTTGCCTTCTAACATCATAAAAAAACAAACTTATCGATAGAAACGATATCCAAATATTTTATCATGAAGGTATATTACACACTGCTACTAAACTCCTGACTAAGACCTGATGTTATTTCCAAATACAGCTGACTTACTCTAATGTACTGACCTTATTGATTACTATCACAAGATTCTTAGAAAGAAAGGTTAGTACGTTAGAGTGAGTAAGCAATATAAAATCAAATTAGGTCTTTGTTAGTAGTTTAACCTCAAGTGCTTATTATGTTTAGCTACAAGGTTTTAATACAAATAATTATAGAAGACGCTAGCGAGTATAGCACCTTAAAATCGTAATAAAGGTTCCATTATGTAAATTCAAAAATTTAACATAAACGATAATAAGTAAAGTTAAAATTCGTACCTTCTTCCCAAAATGTCCATTATTTGCCTCTAACTGTTTTTCAAATCTTGAAAAATAAAAATCCACTGTCTCAGTAATGAACTTCTCTATCATTTCCATTTTCTTTTCTGGATTTTGTTCATATAGTGGTAAAATAGCTTCTGTAAAGAGAATTAATAAGTAGATATTAATATACATACAAAATATAGTTGCCTCTGTGGTCTAGTGGTTTATTTATTTATTTATTTATTTTAATCTTTATTGTACACCATATTTCCATATGTTATACAAAAGGCGAGCTTAATGCGCTAACATTCTCTACCAGCCAACCTTTGGACCAACAGAAAAACAACAATGCAGGTGCTTGAAACAAATGATGACAACTATAATACAACCACAGTGCGTAAATCTACTAATATAATGTGCGTAATCTACTTATGTGTACACTTATGTGCCTGTTAGAAGTAATTTACGAGTGTGTTTCTTAAATGAGAACTTTGATTGGGATTGTCTTATGTGAGGAGGAAGTTCATTCCAGAGACGGGAGGCTTGTATACTAAATGAATTAGAAAGGAAGTTGGTGCGTTGCGACGGTATGGAAAGGGTACGTGAATTAGACGATCTTAATTGGTGGTTATGGGTATCTGTGAGAAAAATGAATTTTGACTTAAGGTAGGCGGGGGCGCCATTATCAAACAAAATAGTAAAGAGCATGCATAATAAACGTAGACGTCGCCGCTGCGAAATGGTAAGCCAATGGAGTTTATCACGATGCATAGAAATATGATCAAACTTACGCAAACAAAAGATAAACCTAATTGCGTTGTTTAAGAGACGCTCGAGCTTATTCACATATAAAGAAGATAAGTTCGAGTACCAAACGTCGGCGTAATCAATAATGGGTAGAATCAGAGACTGCACAAGAACAATTTTGGTTTCGAGCGGCAAGAAGTTACGAAGACGATTAAGAGCACACAGCGAACCAGTAACCGATCGACTCACCTCTTTGATTTGCTTCGACCAGCTTAGCGTATTATCAATGTGCAGACCCAGATCCTTAACCGACTGGGAATACGGGATGACTTTTCCATCAAAGATGACTGGTGGAGCAGAATCAGTCCCTGAACCCAATTTTTCAAGTTGACGACTACTGCCTATGATAATAGCTTGACATTTGGCGGGATTCACTTGAATACCAAATTTCAACGCCCATTGCCTCACGGCCTCAAGATTAACATTAATGCACATAAAGCTGCAAGTCATCGGCATAAATGTGGAAAAGGCAGCTAAGGACAGATGTAATGAAGTTAATAAATAACGTGAATATTAAAAGTGACAAAATGCCACCTTGAGGTACTCCTACCACTACTTCACTCCAATCAGACATCATTCCGTCTATCCGGATCGCTTGTTGACGACCACACAGATATGACGAGAACCATTTAATTGTAATAGGAGAGAACTTAAGATGGTTTAACATAGCCAAGATGATGTCATGGTCTACAGTGTTAAATGCATTAGAGAAATCGATAAGAACAAGCACGGTAATGAGACGATTCTCCATAGCCTCTCTAATGTCTTCCGTAGTTTTAAGTAAAGCGGTTGTAGTGCTGTGGCCAGAGCGAAAACCAGATTGGAAAGGGCTTAAGATCTCATTTTTACTAATGAATTGGGATACTTGTTTATGCACAGCAGCTTCCAGCAATTTTGACATAAACGGCAAAATTGAGATAGGTCTATAGTGGAGAGGGAGCGTGGGATTCGGGATTTTAGGGATAGGGATTACGAAGGCTTTGCACCATGCCGTAGGAAAAACTCCAGATTCAAGAGAGGAATTTATGATGTGAGTGATACCTCCGACAAGATGCTTAAGGATAGGAAGGATCATAGTTCGGCTCAGTCCATCACAGCCAACCGCCTTGGACTTAATTGAATTTACAATTTTTATGACATTATCCGTAGTTATAGGGGAGAAGGAGAAATAGTCAATATCGGATTGAGAACAAGGCGTGGAATAAATTAAACGGATTGTCTCATCTTTATTAGATGGAGAGAGTAAAGGAGCGGCGATAAAATGCTTATTTAGGTCATTTATGTCAAAGGAATCAGAAATATGGTTGTTATGGGCGTTGGTAATTCCAATAGATTTTAGAAATTTCCATGTGTCGGCCGGAGAACTGCTGCGAATACTGTTATGAATGTAATTACGCTTAGCTGCCCTCACCAACTGATTACACCGATTCCTCGCCACCTTATACAAGCTCCAAATAGTCTCACAACGATTTTTTTTTAATTTACGAAACAGTTGATCACGACGAGCCATAGCCTTACGGACATCATTGTTAATCCACGGACAGGGTGGGCGCTTAATGCGAAATGGCTTAACTGGAGCATGTGCATCAAACAAATCAAGAATGATGGAGTTGAGTGCAGTGATTTTTTCATCAATTGAGGTCACCTGGTGTAGTACGGAAAAATCTATTTT
>NJDD01006250.1:212715-234096 GCA_002245505.1 Calephelis nemesis | reverse complement strand
TTGCTAATAAAGTTATCTAAATGTTTATTAAGTTGAAGGTACTTAAAATTTATAAAAAGAGGTATTATTACGTAATCTCGTGCCAACATAGAAAGATGAGAAAAAAAAGAAACTTATTAGATGAGTTATTATGACAAAATACCAGTGGTGTTGATACATACATCCTAAAATCGTGAACATTAACAAAATATGACTACGAACTACGACAAAATGAAATAAAACTACTTTTTATTTCTAACAGAGCGCTTCTGCTGCTTAGTGATTTGACTTGAAGAAGTGAGGTTGCTTGAAACCGCAGTTCCTGGTTGTGGGGAATGAGTCAGACTACCAGCGTCAGGAAAGATGCTTAATTTCACTTGGTCATCCAAAGAATCCACCCGTTTTATATCCCCGCTGGCTAGCTTGATAATGATGATACCACCACGGGTCCAGCAATTCCTTATACCAACAGCTTTACGAGCGTGCAACTCGGATATAACAAATGATGTGCCCTTGAGGCTAGTTTTCTTTAACCAAACTGAAGACTTAAGATTCATATCGGAAAACCGCACCAACACAGGACGAATTTTACCTTTGATCTTAGTTCCAAGACGTGACACAGATTTCAGTTTATCAGCTGAAGATTCAGTAACTTTAAGCTTATCATGAAAAATACTTAGGATGGCAGCTGAGAGATCTTCATTATCCTTTTCAGGAATACCACTGACAAGTAGATACTTCCTGCGGTGATTCATTTCTATGTTATCTACACATCTAGACACATCTGATATCTGCTGTTTAAGCATACATAACATATTAACTGTGTATTCTTTAAAATGTATGAATAAAGTGTGCAACTTGTGCAATGAAATCTCGTCCTTGGGGTCAGTTGAAATAAAAAGTGTTTCTAATTCAGCCAACCGCTGATTAAGCCTCTTCTCCATATCACGATGGTTATCAAGAACTGCATTTAAGTTAGCCATAGTAAATACCTTTCAACTCCAAGAGTAAATCCAACAGAATAGGATGTGTAGTTGACAGCTGGCAGGCCAATGAAGGTAACTTTTCTTAAGACATTAACTTAATGACAAAATTATTATTTACATAGGATAATACTTTGCTTAATAAAACACTTCAAACAAAATTATCTTAAAAAATAAGAGTAAATATTGAATTTTAACTTTAATGTTGAGGAGAGTAAAAACGTAAACTTTTGACACCTACCCTCAAAGTCAAATTGTTCAGTTGTTGGACTTCACTGCCTAAGGTTCCGGGTTCAAATCCCGGGTCGGACAACAAAAAGAAAATTGGGTTTTTCCATTTCATTTTAATAAAAAAAAAACGTTGTTTGGGATTGGATACATGTGCCCGGTTGGCGATAGGCTTGCCACCTATCACATTGTGGGACTTAGTGTCTTCGGCTAGTCGTGGGTGCCTGGTTGTGCCTCTGCCTATGTTTTCAGTGATATGGGCGTCAAGATTCTTTTTTCTAAAAATGTCAATCTTGATCTTCCTGGGTACCTACATACATTTAGACACGATTGTTTCATCTATATTTCTTTGGCATGACTGAACCAATGAACTCTATTTTATTTTAACATCGACATTTTGTACTCTCTATCTTTCTAATCTCGAAGTTGCGAATTTTCGTTGACCATTACTTTCTTTCTTTGCATAAATGTGTAACATCGAAATTTCTATTTATGTTGGTTGTTTGTTTTTTTAACGGCCTTTATGGTTTTTATAAACTAATGATTGTTAGCAAAAGCAAGGAAACGCCCGGATGGTTAGTACTATCGACCTATTTCTGTGCTTGACAGCGTAGAGGAAGGACTCAGTAAACGTAATAACACAAAAGATCATTTTTAGCCCCCGACGCAAAAAGAGGGGTGTTATAAGTTTGACGAGTGGCATCATACATCCCGAACGATTGCAGTGATTTTAATTTTTTTTGTGTATTAAAGGTAGCTTATTTGCGAGTGTACTTAGATATGTTTGATGAAAGTCGGTTGAGCCGTGTAAAGGTGTGGGGGGTGAAAGTGGGGAGAGTAAAAGAATGTCAGCATTTTTATAACTATTTAAAGGTAAATTAAGTTCTTGTCTCGGTTTTTTGAAGTGAAAACTTCTTTAGGCGCGTTGAGCGTTTTGGTAGAGGGTAAAATCCTCGGTTCGCGTCACCGACATGCTAATGATAATAGTATATCTATAGCTATGGAGAGCCAGACTAGCGCACGCGCAGTAGCCTGTGTAAACGTATACACTAATACATCGACTTGTTCGCTATAATACTATGTATAATTAAGATAATTAATTGTATATTAATTATTTTTTCAACCACTTTGTATTTATATTTTGTTCATGATTTGTTTAACCTATCATATGTAACTAATAAATAAAACATAAAAAAAATTATTTAATTTTTGCATATAGTTTTAATTACTCTCAACTTAATAGTTCCGTTTTCACTTCTATCGGCAGTCCCACGACTGCTACTGTTTTTTTTATTTTTTTATTTGATTTTGTATTGTCATTATTTAGATAACAAGGAGTAGGAATAGGAATACAAGTAGTAGTAATTTTCCCCCGTGTTGGTCCGGGCTCCTTTGTAGAATAAACCATCTGCCTTCCTTGCCAGGCAGCTCGTAAAAGGCGTGCATAGGTTTACCATCACTAACACCGTGACATCCGGCTAGGTGGTAGAGTTTGGCAGCGACTCGCCCGGATTGGTACCACCGCCTTACCTATTCCTGCCGCCATGACGTCCAATGCGTGCCGTTGACGAGTTCCGGTTTGGAGGGTAAGTTAGCCGGTAAACCTACTTTTGCTCGAGGTCTAACATCCCGACGTCTGGTTGGCATCGCACCATTACCACCTTTGGTGTCTATAGGCGGCGTGAATTTCTTACCATCAGGAAATCCGTATGCTTGTTAGCCTTCCTAGCATAAACAAAGTAGACTATTTCTACACGCAGGAATCGAACAATGATGTAAATAGTGCTTTGTCACCGTAATGTTGATAGGCACTGGCTATTTCTTACCATCGCCAAATATATAAAACGACTGGTGACAGTGGATTGTGGCACTCTTTAGGGGAGGCCTATGTCCAGCAGTAGACCTCCTCCGGCTGATGACGATGATGAAATATTTATATCTCTTTCTTGTTCCGACTTCAATAAAATACAACAAAAAAATAACTTACTAGTAAAATAGTCATAAATATTCAAAGCAGCCGAGTCCAATTGAGCTTGTTCCCAAATATCAGAGGGGATGAGACCAGCCTTATGGGCAACATACCGAGCTATCGCGTAAGACTGGGTCAATGTGCGATGTCCTTCCTGGTATACTGGGAGCTGACCAAAAGGTAGACCTGTGAAGATTAAAAAAATAAATAGGTGGTGTGTTTGTTTTCCACTTATCAGTTTAAGTCCTTTGTGTAGAATAGACCATCTGCCTCTTTGCCAGGAAACTCTTTAAAGCCGAGTATTGGTTTAATAGGTCACCAACTGGACCAGTGGAGTTCAAGTGCTGTGCAGCAGCTTCCACGAGTAGATACCGCCTTACCTATTCCTTTCACCATAATCAGAGTGTCATGTTATGTTCGAAGGGCAATCCTTAGACTAGAGTAAGATAGACTTACAGGACACTATACACAGAGACGCACATATAATATTTATGGTGTCCGTAGGCCACGACTATCTCTAACCATCAGAAGAGTCGTGCTATTTCACTGTCATAACTCATAAAAAGGCAGAATTTTCTCAATTCGTAACTAACAGAATAGTTAAAAAAGCATCTTCACGCTCATATACCCGAAGAGGTATACAAAGGCACAAAACAAGCGTACCTACTATTAGCCAAAGACACCAAGTCCAACAATGTGATATCGCCAACCGGGCACATATTCGGGCAACATATTTTTTATTTGCAAATTAGAAAAACCACATTTCTCTTGTTGCCCGACCTGGGAATCGAACACGGGACCTCATGAAGTCAAGTTTAATACCTGGACCGCTAGACCACAGTAAGTATATTTTAAAGACAACAATAACAAGAGAATATGATTGCAATTTTTTCGTAATTGTTGAACTTCGTGTACATTTTGAGTAATATTAAGAAATATGGCCTTTGTGTATCACTTAGTTTTAAGTTTTTTTAATGTAATTATTTTTTATGTATTTTGGTGCACAATAAAGAGTTATTCTATTCTATTCTATGGCATTAAATCTTACCAAAATATATTAAATAAAAATATAGGCCATTTCTTTATTTAAAAATCGAATTCTCTGAATTAATTAGATTGATTTTGAATAATTGTAGTTCGAATTTGTTAAATTGAGTAAGTTAACGTAAACTTAAACTTGCATTCAAGCTAACTGACACTAACACTAATGACAAAACTTTAAAAAATATGACAACGACTTACTGTCCGTTATGGTCTTAATAGGCCAATCCATATGTTCGTATCGAATATCTTCAAATTCTTGTTCACTGTAATACAACATGTATCTAATAGCCTCGCCAATACTAATAAAGTTAAAGTATTGCAGTTTTACCGACATTTTAACTTCAATATTGTTGATCTAATAGTAGCAAAAAAATTTTTCGCTATATTATATATTCAAATTTTTATCGCCGCGACTTATCGTATATGAGTTTACTTTTATAAGGATTTTTCACACTATGGTAGGTATATCCTCACAGATAAGAATTTTGAAAGGCATCATTTCGCTATGCGTTCTTTATGTCAAGCTATCCAGTTCATAAACAATACACAGAACTTACTTAGCTAGGAGAACTCATAGTGTTGAAATCAGTTCTGTGATTGGTCCGTTTGTTAAAATGTACTTCACACTGCTTTGGACAAAATATCATGTCAATGGTCAAATCATAGCAAATGTCAATTATATTAATTATAATTATAGTATATGTTTTATTAACAAATGTAAAATATATAGTGAGAAATATACATTCGTTGTTTATTAGGGTTTGACCCTTTCAACAACCAATTTTTAAAAAAAGTCAGTCATTTTGCAGAATTTCAAATGTGTGATTTACATATGGGCTACTAATAAAATATAATTCCAGCATCCATGCCAATATCATGAATATGAAAGTGTGTGTTTGTCCTTTTTCTCATCGCAACGGTGACAAGGTATGATATGTTTTGTATATTGGAGGTTTGAGTTTAAGTAGGATTGTGTATATTTTTATGATTCCGTAGTCAATGACAAAAAAAACTTAGCCCTAATAGATTTGTCATGTCTGTCAGATAAACATGACAAATCTGTCTGTAGGTCACAGCCACTGTTTTCCTAAAATAAAAGAACTATTCTGTTGAAACTTAATAAGTAAATAAGTAAATTTTCACACAAAAATAGAAAAAAACTGTAAATTTTGGGGGTTTCCCACTCTCAGAACTGAAACTCGAATAATTTATTTTCATTACCCTGTGAATGAGGGGGTATTTATGGATAGGACTCCAAAAATGAAAGCAAAGTTTCCAATACTATACGATAAAAGTTTAGATGATTATTATTTAATAAAAATAACATCCCTAGTACTTAAAGTGCTTTTTAACAAGAAAAATGTGCGAAAATTTTTTTTGAATATACCAGGTCTTATCTGTTTTATGATGTTTCCAATTTGGATGCGTGAACCTATTTAAAAAGTATTAAATTATATGACTTATAAAAAATTCAAACATTTTAAAAACACTTTTGATAAGAAAACAACATGTAAAAGTTCCTGTGTGATCATACAAAGTCCTCGCACGCGATTCACATTTGTGTATACTTTTGGTGTACTTTTTTGGTAAGCCCAAAATTGTGATTTTGAAGTTGAGATATCTCAGTATTTTTTTTTTAATCTAAGAAATTCTTTCACTGATATTTTTATTACTATGGGACCTTGCGATTATAAATAGAATTCAAAATTAATCATATCAAAATTAATCTTACCCAATTTTAGTGTTAAAATGTTTGTGTGAAATAACCTTATAGATAAGACAGAAATTGATGGAAGTGTTTGGTCCATGGGGTTCAATTATTTATGATTCACAAATTATTTTATCTGTTGCACTTGAGCAAATATTTGCCTGATTATTATAATTTGGAAAATCAAGAAAATAACTTGCCTATAGTTCAGTACAATAAAGTGAAGTTCGGCAATATTTGCTAGAATTTTCTAAGCGACATGAATTTTTGTAAAAGAAAATGTTATGGTTCTCCAAAGAGTCTACTACAAATTTGACCTTGTGCAGCTCGTTACTTTTACTTGTGAGGTTGATACCATCTCTTCCTGATGTGGACTTTTTTCACTTAATTAAAGCACGGCTTTGGATTTTTATGATAACGAGTGGCAAACAAGCAGACGGATTTCTGATGGTAAGAAATTCATACCGCCTAGAGAAACCAAAGGTGGTAATGGTGCGTTGCCAACCTGAGGCAGGGATGTTAGGCCTCGAACAAAAGTAAGTTTACCGGCTGCTTTACTTTCCTTTGCTGCTGCTTTTTTTTCCGAAGTTCATTACTTGTTACCTACTAAATATTTCACTTTGTAGACCATATTTTTATTGTTTTTAGCAAATAACAATCGAAAAATTATTTTTCTTGAAATCTTTAAGATTCAAAACATATCTCTTACAAAATTACTAATGGTAGCTATAAGTTAACTAAAACTTAAAATGATTAAAATTAAAACTAAAAAAATAAAGAACAAAAGTTTATTAAAATTAGCCAGTAAAAATAGAAAAAAACTGTCAATTTTGGGGGTTTTCCACTTTCAGAACTGAAACTCGAATAATTTATTTTCATTAACTTCTGAATGTGGGGATATTTATGGATAGGACTCCAACAATGATAGCAAGGTTTCCAATATTATACGATAAAAGGGTAAATGATTATTATTTAATAAAAATAACATCCCTATTACTTAAAGTATATAATCATCATTATGTGCACTTTACCCGTAATTATGGAATTCATTAAAATATTTTATTTTAACTTTAACATTTACCTCTCTCCTCAAATTTGATGTTATTTTCATTAAAGTTTTTATAAGCACTCTTAAACCCGGTTCCTATAATCAACGAACCGTGATTGTTTACGGTATGGTATGGGATGGTATAACCATTGGTAGTTTGCCAATTCTTCAATTCAATTATAAAAAACAACAATTCGTAAAGAAAACGACTCGTTTTAAAAACAGTAAATAAATTAAATAAACTCCACCTCCGAAAAGAGGTACTATCCACACCCTAAGTTGATTTTGAAAACAGTATTTCTTTATGCAAATCCGTGCTGCTTGGTACAATTATAAGGAAGAATAGCAATTTACTGCACTCTAATACGTGCAATGTTTCACGCTGGCAATAACGCTCGCAGTGTTCCACGTTGGCAATAACGCTCGCAGTATTCCACGTTGGCATTTACACGCGCAGTGTTCCACGTCGGCATTTACACGTGCAGTGTTCCACGTTGAAAATGTCGTGACATGATGATGTAGACAATTTCAATGTAAACTGTAATCTCTAAATTGTCAACAAAGCCGCTTATCTTTAAATATAAAGATAATAGACATTGTCAACAGTTACGCTTAGTTAGCTCCCTTCAAGAACCCGTATGTTATCGGGATAAAAGTAATTACATCGCTAAACTCATTTTACACCTGTCTCTCCTTATCCCAAGTTATTGTATAGAAGTAAGAGTTAGGTATATTAGAAAAAGCGTAAAAGTGGGATAAACGCAATCGAAATAAGAGTGCTTCGGAAAGTTTGTGATGTAATAGGTACCTTGTTAATTGTATTTGCAACAGTTAGATTCGTGCAAGAGTGGGTTTTAAAGAAATTGTTGTTGTACAAGTGCGAAAAAGGAATGCTGGTTTGGTTCCGTAGTGTGAAAAGAATGACAGATAAAAAAATTACAAAGCATTTAATATGCAATGCGAATGTGAAGCATATAGGTACCTGGGGAGAGCTAGGTTGATATTCCACGTTCAGATCACGAGAGATTTATCTAAGGATGGTGTCAAGAGTCTGTGACACCAGCGTGTTTGCATTATAATAGTAACAACTGTGAGGGAAGGTAGACAGGTCTGACAGATAGTGACGTTTGGCATTCGATAGTCTCTGCCTAGCCCGTAAGAAATTTCAAGATATATCCGTATACTACTCTTAAGCTTAGGTTAGGTACATGTGGTTGTGATGGAGTGAATTCTTGATATATGTAGTGCATTATACTGTTTTTTGTTTTCGTTGTTTTTCACATATACTTATATAAAATTTATTTTATTAGTCTGTCTTTTTAGTCACTAGTCGATTTGTTATCGCTAATTTAACCTTATTACTTTTCCTCGTTTTTCATATAATACCAAAATAGAAACATAATTTATATTGTAAATGTTCAGCCCAATTTCAGCCGTTAAAAGTATTTTCACGACCGTATCCCCCGAAGAGTTGGACAGAGGTACATACACTGCAATCACGACTAGCCGAAAACAGTAAGTCCCACAATGTGATCGATGACAAGCCTATTGACAACCGGTCACATAACCAATCCTTAGCAACTTTGTTTTATTAGATCGTTGAAAAAAATCATATGCTTTGGGGAGAAGAGCTAAAAGCGAGAAGGTTGCCCAAAGCAGGCGTTCTATGTTTCCACTTAAATACAGATTTGCTCTCACAATAGGTAACTAATTTCCCGCAGCCCGCTCTACTTAAGGGGCCATATACGCTAAAATACGTCAGCAGTTTAATGTTTTTTTCATACAAAGCAATCATGGATCTTGGTGACAAAAATACACAAGATTAACATGAATATGCTTTTATAAGACGAGTGTTTCCAAAACACGATTCATTTCACTTTGCTCGATAGAAAAAAATCTAAAAGTTAACCCTTTTTTGAAAGCAAAACCCAACTGTCTACTTCAATTGTGAAAATATCGATACCAGATTTGACATAAACATAGATATCCCGTAAATGAGCCTGTTTGACACAGCTAGTTTGATATAAAACACTTTATACAAGAAAAGCTTGTTTGAAAATCTTTACGAAATGAAGCACTTATTAAGTTTTAACGCTTCATAAATGACTGCTATAATGGGAGCATATTTGTCTTAGTGTAATGCCATGGAGCTGGCCGTAATGTACTATACCTAAGAGATAAGAGTTTCACTTTTTATACTTTTTTTCAAATTACTTTTATAGTGTCAAAAATAGTGATTTGTCGCTTAAGACGTTTACTTTAGAGCGCAATATTTCATAGTAATCATGGAACGAGGGAGTGCGGTGATTGGCTCTTCTGGCTGACTGAGTATGGGGCCTTAAGTCATTCGCTTGATTCAACAACGAGCTCGCATTGCGACTTGCGTGTTGCGTGTACAAATTGTTTTCAGCCGCTTTTTGAAATATATTGCAAAATATGTTTCGAATGTTGTCTCGTTTTTCATGTTAAAAATTATAACAAATACGTCTAAGGTAACAAGAACTTTATCTTCAATTGTCTAAAGAATATAAAAGTTAATGTAAAAATACTACTATGCGTGCATCTGTGTGTGTTGTGTTAGTGAGTGTGTGAATAGATTTAGTGTTTGGTGTTTTTTATATTAAGTGAAATTACTCAATTTTGGCGGCATTTCGGGCAATTTTGTTTGTTGAAAGTGCACTTTAAGAGCGAAATGTCATGACTTTCTTTGACGACATGTGTCTAATTTTGAATAATTTAATAAAATTCTGTCAAATCGGGTTATTTGATGGAAATTTCATTTTGAGAATGTTGGTTTGATACGCAAGGTCATTTCAACTTAATTTTCAGCAAATGTTAACGTTAATGCCAAAAATTAAAAAAAAAAAGGTTCATTTTTATCATAAAAACCAAATGTCAAAAATGGCAAAGCGATAGGTAATACTTGTTTAATGCGGAGAATAGCTACAACACACAAAATGTTATAATGTACGACCATAGCATTGACAAATGAAGCAACCATGTTCAGCGTGTCCAGTGAGGCCATTTTCCATCCTCAGTCATCAATCATATTTACATACTTGTAATATTTTTTTAAATGGTTAACTCGGGCAAAACGATAAGCTACACAAGGCTTATGGACCAGCTCTAATCGTAAATCGGCTCATGCAATAAGCATTGAGAGAAGACCTACCAAAGAATAGGGTAGATCTTTAAAAGGGGTTGTGGCTACGAGTACATTAGGGATTCCAAGAACGGCTTAGACGACTGGGTTAAAATATAATAGTTATCTACTGTTCGTAAAAGTGCTATATTTTAAGGTTTTCTTAACGAAGATTTTTTATGTTGAATACCATTGAGGCAAACAAGCAGACGGTTGTCCTGATGGCAAGAAATTCGCGCCGCCTAAAGACATCAACCATGGTAATGGTGCGTTGCCAAAGTGAGGCTGGGATTTTAGACCTCGGGCAAAAGTAAATATATCGGATATGTTATCCTTCCAAGCGGAACACGTCAACGGCAAGCACTGACATTATGGCGGCAGTAATAGGTAGGTGTTGTTACCATCTCGGGCGAGTCACTTTGATACAGTAAAAATAAGGCACAGTATTGAAACTAAGCCTAATAATCATTGTTAGAGCGTTCGACAGTTATCACAAGACGAAAGGGTGCAGGTTCAAATCCTACCTAGGCTGAAGTTAGTTGCTTTCTTTGATAAGATTAAGCAAATAACATGAAAAAAATTCAGTGATATTTTCCTATTTTTTCTAAGTCCTACTCCAAACAAAATTCCTTATAATTGAATCCTCAAAGGTACAAACTTCCAACCCTATTCTAAATATTGGCGTAACTTGGAACTCGGTACTCTCTACCTACAATGCAAAGGAACTGGCGAGAAGATAATTTTGTGAATGTAAAATGCACCTTTATGCACATATATTCACATTTCATACTGAGAGTGTCAGTCTAAGTATATTTTCTAAACAGCTAAACTTATGGCCTCATAAATTTACAAGTTACTTTGTAAAGTATTCCTTTTCAATTAAAAATGATAAAGGAAATTAACTACATGTTTCTGATATTTCTAAATTATACATATGTTTTCATTTTGTTGGTTTCCCCTCTCCCATGGGAACCCCTAAGATAAACGGAGCAGGACCTACAACCATCCACCAAGCTTAGAGTACCGGTCAGCCAAATTAAGACACGATCGGTTACATAGATTCAGCGTAAATCATGGTCTAGAAACAGACAGACAGATCGACAGACACAAATGTTCGAAATGTTCATTCTTGGAAGTTCAAGACTGTTTTTTTTTTATTTTGAAAAATAGTTCATGTTTAAACTGGTATCCATAGCTTAGGCATATTAAATTACATCAAAATCGTTCCAGTGATTTTCCAGTGAAAGAACAACTGACTGACAGACAGACTTTTCCATTTATAATAGTAAGTATGGATTTAATTGACATCTAAAATATTATTTAAGATTTTTTTTCTACTGACAAATAAATGATGATTACATATGACATACTTTTATACTAAAATATTTTTTTTACGTAAGATCACTATCACTGCATAAAATGAAACAAAGACGCTTCGTCTGTCCCTATGTCCCTTTGTATGCTTAAATCTTTAAAACTATGCAACAGACGGATGCTGTTTTTTTTTAATAGATAAAGTGATTGAAGAGAAAGGTTTATGTTTACATTTCATAACCGTGCGAAGCCGAAGTGGGCCGGTAGTACTTTTATATATAAAAGTATGACATATGTAATCATCATGTATTTGTTAGAAGATACAAGGATTAAAAAAATGAGAGATAAAAATCCATTTTCAAAATGAGTATGCTGTAATATGATTTGTATATAATTTAGTTTAAGAGTAGTTCCTGTGTGTGTATTCAAGTTATAACTGATTTGAATATTGCTTAGGAATCTAATTAAAAATTAAATTGTTTTTTTTTAATCCAAATAAAACAGACGGGTTTTGGATTATCTTATCTTATGTGTTAAAAATGAAAGTACCAACAGATGTATTTAAATTTGTAATTCAGCTAATAGAAGGTGTTCTTGTGGCAACATATTCTTTTACTCCAGGAAGTGACCTAATGTTTTGACCCAATGCAAGAACATTAGGATATTTATCTTCCAATTTAAAGTCAAATATTGAATTAAATGCTTCAACCATGCCAACTAATACAAAGTCAACCCAGGATAACTAAAACAAAAAATAAATAATTAATAAAATAAAGTAATATTATTATATTTTTAGAAAAAAAAAACTGATTAAATTGATAAACTAATTTTAGCAATTAAAATAAAAAATGGTAAATAACACCTAGCAAAATCTTCCCATAATGTAATTTTCAAACACGTCGATAATCATTGGTTGGAAATTCTTTGCCAAGAAGAGAAAATCTACCTTGCTGCCAGGCAGCTCGTCAAAGGCGAGCATATGCTTTCTGTCACTAGCACCGTGACATCGTCCAAGGTGGTAGAGTTTTGCAGTGACTCGTCCGGATTGGTACAACTGCCTTACTTATTCCTGCTGCCATAACTTCAATGTTTGCCATTGATATGTTCAGATTAAAAGGATAAGGTAGCCGGCAAACTTAATTTTGCTCTAGGCTTAAGGTCCCGAATTTAGGTTGGCAGCGCGATATTTATACCTTTGGTGTCTTTAGGTGGCGTGAATTTCTTGCCACCAGGAAATCCGTCTGCTTGTTTGCTTTCCAATATCGTTAAAAAAAACAAAAAAAATATAGGTCCATTGGTTTAGGAGTTACCAACTAATGTGTTTTAGTGTCAACTACAATGGGTATCTAAAATTAATAATAAAATAGTATCTTCACGCCCATATCCCCGAAGAGGTAGCCAGAACCATAACCAGGGCACCCACGACTAGGCGAAGACACTAAGGTCCCACAATGTGATAGGTGGCATCCCTATCGCCAACCGGCCAAATATCCAATCCCGAGCAATATTTTTTCCTATTAGAAAATTGGAAAACACAAATTTTCTTTTTATTGCCCGACCCAGAAATCGAAACCGGGACCTCATGCAGTCAAGTCCTACACCTGAACCGCTAGACCACAGAGGCGAGATGTCTAAAATACATTCGGTAAAAAAATTACAGGAAACTTAGTAACGTTTTTCATGTTAAATAATAAATTATTAACTGGTTCATATTCGCCAGAAAGGAAAGAATAAAGACTTTAAAAAACTGAAAGTACCTTTCCAACAATGTAGCCATCGTTCGATCGTAACTCATCTTCAAATCTTTTAAAATAAAAATCTACTAATTCATTAAAGTCCGGGTTTTTTAATGACTCTTTTGTTTCAGTTTCATCTGCAGCAAGATATTGCCTTATCTCTGAAAATAAGAACAATTTATATATACACAAATAATCATAAAATAAAAAATCCGTACGTAACGCTGTTCTTGTATTAAGCATGTAACCGTATGTAATTTTTATCGTAATAAGTCGCCTCTGTGGTCTAGTGGTTCAGTTGTTGGACTTGACTGCATGAGGTCCTGGGTTCGAATCCCGGGTCGAGCAACAAACAGAAAATTGGGTTTTCCCAATAAAAAAAATGTTGCTCGGGATTGGAAATGTGCCCGGTTGGCGATAGGCTTGCCACCTATCACATTGTGGGACTTAGTATCTTCGGCTAATCGTGGGTGCCCTGTTTGTGCCTCTGCCTACCCCTTCGGGGATATGGGCGTGAAGATACTTTTTTTTTAAGTCTATTCGCTTTAGAGTTATGATGCCCCCAAAACACATATACAGAGTGTATTTGACACCGTAACGAAAACTTCTGTGGTAGTTTATCTAAACTATAGTTAGTTAGTAGTATAGATATAATTGTATATATCTATATATCAGACATCAAAATTCCGTTTACAGTTTTTGTCGGAAACAAGTGGTTAAATATTTAGTAGTTTTCACCCCGCAATGTATAGCAAACAAAGTATACGTATTAAGCAGCGCGTTGCGAGCTGTAGGTGCCAACCTAATACCCTGTTTTATTACATTTCTGTTTTTAGTAAAAAATGTGTTATTTATTAGATTTTAATTAAAAATAGAGTTGTTTTAGATTGTAATAATGAAATAATAGTGAAATCAATGAAAAAAAAACACAAAAAAAATAATTAAAAAAATCATGAAATTTCCGACACGAAATTCCAACTACATATTCATGTCTGTCATGTACATAATCCATGGTTTCATTTTTCGATACCCAGTCATTTACACGGTGTATAAAACAAAAAATAATCGAAGTATATTTTAGAAGTTACGGCTCCTGACATACTGATCGAGATGATATTTAAAAATTAATTATGGGCAAAAATTTCGATTTTAATGAAAATCTAAATATATTTAATTACAGGCAACTAGGTGAATTCAGTTAGAAAGTACTTGTGTTGTGGAGCTTTCCGGTATTGTAATCGATTTTATATACATTGTTATTGACAAAAATAATCGACCAAGTGCGAGTCGGACTCGCGCACAAAGGGTTCCGTACTATTATCTATAATAGAAAAACACGTTTGTAGTAAGTGTACAAATTTTTAGTCTTTTTGAGTTGTTATGAAATATATTGCTCAATTCGAAACTGTGTTCATAAAGGGCTATGGTAACTAAATATTAGGTGTTTATTTTTATAGTTAATATATTTCTAAATGTTTAATTACAAATATTCAAGGTCTTCAAAAATTATTAAGATCGAGTAAAAATTGCTTTATCGTTATTTATTTTGAAAGAAAATATGCAAGTTAATATTCTGTAAAAATTTGAAGCGTCTACCGGTCACCACTTTTATTATTGTATGGGGCCTAAAATAACCTGTTTTTGTGCGGAACCACTTAGTAGAATAAACCATCTACCTCTCTGTCAGTCATCTCGTCTACCGGTCACCACATTTAATATTGTATGGGGCCTAATAGTAACTCGTTTTCGTCCGGACCCACTTAGTAGAATAAACCATCCACCTCTCTGGCAGGCATCTCGTAAGGGACACAGGTTAATTAGATTATTATCAACAAGAACGAAGGTGGTAGAGTGCTGTGTAGCAACGCACTAGTAGGCAGATCTATCACCTTACATATTCCTGCCGCTATAATAACTACGTCGTGTTCCAGTACGGATGTTAAAGTAACCGTTAGATTTGCAATAATTGCCAAATACCGGCCACTAAAGAGCGTCGCACTTGTAATGTCTGTGGTTTCTATAGGCCTCAGTTGTCTCTTACCATTAGGAGACGAGTATGCTTTGTCGCTGACCTCTGATTATAAAAAATTCAGTGTTAATAATTACTCTAGTTTTCAGGTTT
Organism: Calephelis nemesis; assembly: GCA_002245505.1. Lineage (NCBI taxonomy): Eukaryota > Metazoa > Arthropoda > Insecta > Lepidoptera > Riodinidae > Calephelis > Calephelis nemesis. Next base: position 218,823 of record NJDD01006250.1, on the reverse strand, counting down.
TAAGGTTGCAGTAGCAGAGTAATATAAACATTTAAAAGGTTTACGGTCATGGACTTAGATATTGGTATCTTATATATCAAAAACTGTATCTGATTATAAACTGTGAAGCCTTATACATACTTGTTAATAAGTCATAAATATTTAAAGCGAAAGCATCTAAAACGGCTTGCTCTCAAACATCTTCTGGTACCAATTGTCCTCTATGACCAACATAACGAGCAATAGCTAGAGACTGATCCAAAATTTTATCTCCTTCGTGATAGAGTGGCAGTAGTCCAAAAGGAAGAGCTAAAATAAATATATCTTTTTTAAATTACCTCAATACTATTCAGAATGGCAGGATACTATTCAGGAGGTGACACCTACGGCTTGTATAGTCCACGGGTTACTTTACGGTAAGCTTACCCGGCCCATATTGGGCCGAGTCGTTTGCCTTGTTTCCATAGGCTTTCATTCCAGGCAGCTTTCTAGAGGCGAACATAGGATAAAAAAGTAGAATGCCATGTTGCAACTCCTTTGAGATTCACCATCTTGCCATTTTCTGTCGTCATAGTGTCGTGTTTCAGTCCAGGAGCTATGGTAATCGCTAGAGTTGTACAATTGGCCTTAAATCTCGAAGAATAATTAAAAGGACTTATGAAAAAGATTAGGATTGAATTAATTAAAGGTATCGACGAAACTGTAAAAATAGATTAGTTCTAAGTCTCTTACTTTTATTAGTTTCCTTGTGTTGGTCCGAGCTACTTTGCAGAATAGACCATCTGCCTTTCTTGCCAGGCAGCTCGTAAAAGGCGAGCATAGTCTTATCATCACTAACAGCGTGACATCTGACTAAGTGGTAGAGTTTAGCAGCGACACGCCCGGATTGGTACTACCGCCTTACCTATTCCTGCCGCTATAACGTCATGACGTGTTCCGGTTCGGATGGTAAGGTGGCTGGTAAACTTACTTTTGCTTGAGTCCTAACATCCTCAGGTTGGCAACGCACCATTACTATCTGTGGTGTCTCTAGGCGGCGTGGCGTCTTACCATCAGGAAATCCGTCTGCTTGTTTGCCTTCTATGACTATTAAAACAAAACTAAAAATTTACAATATTGTCGACTAAACTCAACTAAATCAATGTAGCTAAGAAACACGACGACTAGACCAACTTTGAAACTAAAAATATAAATAAATAATTATTACTAGGCAAGGCCTATTAAGTTCGTTGTAGCAAGATCGAGCTAGTCAACTTTCAAATAAAAAAAAAACACATAAAAAAAACCAGCCAAAAATCTCTCAAGTATTTTTTAATAAATAGCCGATTCGACACAAGAACATCTAAACAGATTTAGTAAACAAAATAATAAAATAATACTTACAGGCTTTGATCTTATCATACTCAGTTCTATCCCTAAGATCGTATCTGAGATCTTCAAATTCTTCTTTAATATAATGTAACAGCAACCGAATTGATTCCGCAAAACCGCTTATATCAAAATATTCTAATTTTATTGCCATTTTGACACCTGTTGCTAGCACAGTCGTCTTTATACTACTTAAAACACAATTTTACGATTTATATCGGTAAAATTTGATTGTTTATCACTATTATCTATACAGACAAAGAAGTACGAGGAAACCTTAACGTATTTTTATATCAGTAGTATCAGAGATAACACTATCTTTTGTAGTATTAGTCAGGGTTCAATGTTTTCAGAACGCATCTTGTATTTGCGTATATATTTGAGGTTAAGATCAATGAATTTGCGTATAAGTGGCCAAGTGCTGAACTGCCTGCTTTGTGCAGATGATCCTGTAAATTTGGGCTCTACACCATTGGAGCTTCAAACTCTGGTGACATAAATGGCAGATGATTAAAAAGATAGAGGATTACATTACATTAATTAAAGTAATAGAATTTGAACGAGACGTAGCCAAACGGGTGAAGGAGCTTTAGACGATCATGCAGTGATAGTATAAGCGACTGAAATCTTTTTTTATACATTTTTTTTATGATGTTGAAAGGCAAACAAGCAGACAGATTTCTTGATGGAAATAAATTGACGCCGCCTAGAGACACCAAAGCTGGTAATGGTGCGTTGCCATCCTGAGGCCGGGATGTTGAGACCGGAGCAAAAGTAAGTTTACCAGCTAACTTACCCTCCAAACCGGAACTCGTCAACGGCACGCATTGGACGTTATGGCGGCAGGAATAGGTAAAGCGGTGGTACCGATCCGGGTGAGTCACTGCGAAACTCCACCACCTAGTCAGATGTCATTATGTTAGTGACGGTAAGCCTGTGGTCGCCTTTTACGAGCCGGCTGGCACGAAGGCAGGTGGTCTATTCTACAAAGGAGCCCTGATTAACACGGGAAAAAACGGGGAATCGTATATCTTAGAAGTACTTTTAATAAGGATGAAAGATACAACTCAGATGTAGAAAGGAGAGTTTAGGGATTAGTGTGAAAAGCGGACTGGCTAAGCTATTTCAAACAGTCCAATCTGTGGCGTAGCGCTTGCTGATTGTATTTGCAACAGTCAGATCTAAGTGAGAGTGTAATTGACGGAAAGTGTTGGTGTAAAATGAGAAAGGACATGAGCAGTTAGTTCTTTAACGTGGAAAGATTGACAGATGAAACATTGGATGGAGTGAATGGATATAGGTACCCGGTGAGATCAACGTTGACCAAGCATTTTATACGAAGGTGTTGTCGAGCCTTCAAAACCGGTATATTTATATGAAAAATAGTAAGGAGTGTAGTGGAAGCTAGGCAGTTCTACAAGGATCGTAACATCACTCCATACTAAGTTATACTCCACTTAAGGGCCTTAACATATTTTAATATTTTAACGTCATAATTATATAGTTTTCTAGTATTGGTTGATTTTGAAGAAACATCTAATGATATTTGCCTAAGGTATTCTTAAATTCTTGACATTTGAACTAATGAGCTTGGAAGGGTAATTAATGTGGAGGAAGCAAATCTGGTATGCCAGGACCGTGACGTTTGGCACTCGATACTCTCTGCCTAACCCGTAAGAGACTTTGAGTGAAGATTTGTATGTATGTATTTATGCGCTTCGAATTTACTATTTTTAAATACTTGGCAAGATATGATAAAAAAATACTTCAAATCCTTGTGAACACATTTCACTTATTCTAGTAAATATATGTACATATCTGAATGTGAATAAGTAGTTGCAACTTAAGCTTAAAACTCCACTAATAGAATTGAATAATCACATGGCATGGTTGAAGAAGGAAGTATTTTACCGTCGTAGTAGGAATACCACAAAGCAAAATTAAAGAGAAGCTTGATAAAAAAAATGTGAAAGTGGAAGACGGATTGAAAAACTATTTCATGACGAACAGTGGCAGAGCTGCCTTTTTAGGGATTCCTTCCGGGTCCTTTGGTGACTTCAAGACTGGAGGCATGCAATCGTCATGCCTAAGTATAAAGGCACACATAGACGGTGTTACAGGGACTACAGGGATCATTGCAAAAATAGTTTTAATTTTGAAAAATACAAAGAAAAGCAAGGAATGGAATTTAGTTGCAGGGACGGCGTTTGGGTAGGGCGCGGTTGGGCAACCGCCCAGGGCGCCAAGATGTAAAGGGGCGTCCGATCCTGTAGGCTATATATTATTTATGGTAAGTATGGTTTTGAACAGCATGTAGGGGGCGTCGTATTAATTTCGCCCCAGGGCGCTGCTATTACTAAAACCGCTACTGTTTAGTTGCAAGAAAGCACCCACAACGGTTGTAAAAGTTTCGGTGCATCCTGTATTGCTGTAACAAGTGAATTATCATCGTTGTAGGTATATCTGGGTAGTGCTTTTCGAAGGGATAGAAGGGAATGTATACCGCTAATTAAAAAAAGTAGGTTATTTTTTTTCCGCTTAGCTTATTATTTTTCCATAACAAACTGTTAAATTATGATAACAAAAATTGCAATTTCTGGTATCTTATTAAGTACTGCTATGTTAAGAACTGTTGAGCATTTATAGCATCTATAACACAAGCATATACTTAACTTTTTACTGGCAAAATTGTCGGTAATACTATCCCTGGTTGGTCGGTTCCTATTGTAAATAATTCGAGCTGTAGCTGTGGCTACATGTAAGGTACTACACATCCAATATTAGGTACTAACGTACATACCTAGGAAACAAACCAAAGATAATAATATTATACCTATACAAGACAAACAAACTGAGCAGTTGCATGAATTCATTTATGACAGTCTACAATTAGACGGTTTGCCGTTGACAAATTATAAACTATCCGAAATAAATTCATGAAATAATAAGCATTGTGGTAAATTTTAAAAAATATTCTATATTTTTAAATCTCTTTAAAATTGGTGTCAAACGATAAACTAAACTAGAATAAACTAATCTGACCGTGTTTAAATTCTTCAGGAGACATATAAAAACATTACAATAATATATAAATGAATCAAATTAAAATTAATAAAACCAGAACCTGAATTTGAACGGAAGCTCGGATCTATCAAAAACACAAAAATCTGGTGTATGTAAGGATTAGAACCGGAACTTTATGATTGTCTTTATAATTTTTAAACATAGAAACTAACGACCTAGGAGGTATCAAAATAATGAAATGAGAGTTTTTTAACAGCTAAATTTGAAGTCGAAAATGCAAAATTAGGTTTGATTTTCATGAATGAAAAATTTCATGAAAACATGAACTTCAGAGAGTATATTTAGGAACTTCATACATTACGTAAACTCGATTTCTTTATCCTAGAACCTACACCTGGATTAAAATATTACCTGTTTTATTATGTTAACACGTATCGTCTTACTAATAAACATATTATACTGAAGTATTCCAAGGTTCAACCTGGTGTGATTATACTTTGAAAGTCTTTATTTCACTGCGATACAGGCTATAATATCAACTTCACTTTACTCTTACTTTAGTCTTTGTTTATTACTAAGCCTAGCCGCCGGCAGAGCTAAGGCTAAGAGCTACAGAATTTTTTCTAGAGTGATACAAAACTACGCGTCTTCTTGGAAAGGTACGTTGCATATTCATTCCAAGCGCCTGATTTAATTATAAGAGCAATACTTTTATTTGGGTCGCAACATACAATTTGTAAGATTTTTTATTGAGGTTTTTGGGCTCATCGTAAAAGAAGGTGGTCGTAATTTTTTTCAGTATTATTGAATTTCGTGTCCATGTTGAGTGAAATTAGTCATATTTAGTGGCATTTTGTTCAGTGAAAGTGCACAAAAAATAATCACGACGAAGTTAATGTATCGTGTATTTCCTCGCTGACGCCAAATCTCACTAGATGAGCTGTGAGCTAGAGTAAGGAAGCCACCGCTTTACGCAAGACCCTGATATGACTTTGTATATAGTGACTTATAACTGTTGATAAGACTTAGGTAATTAATACGGAAGACGTGGCAGCATGGCCAAAAGGTCTTACCCGGTCCCAAAATGGGACAAATTAATTAAAAAAGGTTATTTATTTAGGGAAGGTAGACATGCAGTTGAATTTCCTAAATTGCAGATCGTTGTAGTCTTGTGATATAAGTATATGCTTTAAGGTCCGACGAAGTCATGCCGTATGCAAGACTGGCAGTGTTTGAAAAAGGATAGAAGATGTATTGATCGTGAAAGAAGTCTATTTCCAGCAATAGACGAATTCAGGTTGATATCCTAATGATGACGATAGGAACTTCAATGGCGACTAAGGTATTAACTGATTGGAAATACAATGTTAAAAGCTTCTTGCGAAAATAATGTAGTATGATCCTATACCTCAAACTAGTAGAACATAACGGAAATTGAAGTTAATATTGCGGAAGGAAGGCAAGTGTCTCCCATCCGGCCATGCCATAACCTAATCTGATTGAGTAGACTATTATGAAGTATATTAGTTAAATAAAAAAAAATTATCTTCATGCCCAGATCCCCGAAGAGGTAGGCAGAGGCACAACCAGGGCACCCACGACTAGCCGAAGACACTAAGTCCCACAATGTGTGTAACATATTTACTTCTTACTAACCTTGTAAATATCTCAGTTTGACTCCTTATATTACTTGTAATGTGTACATCTTTTGGCCTTGTAAATATCTTTGTTTATAGA
>NJDD01006250.1:199463-211538 GCA_002245505.1 Calephelis nemesis | reverse complement strand
ACTCATACCAACAGGATTCCTTACCAACAGCCAAACTTAAGTAAGTTTGACTGTTTGTTTGTTAATTTTTCTGTTAACATAGTGGTGGGTGGTAGCTAAGCCACCCCCGCTACGTTACATGTGATAGGTGACAAGCCTGTCGCCAACCGGGCACATATCCAATCCCGACCAACACTTTTTTTGAAGTGTCTTAAAGTGTTAAAAACTGTCCGATTTCTTGATGATGTTCTTGATTCAGTTGTCAAGACACCTTATAAGTTACTTCTGCATCGCTACCTAATAATCGGGTTCTTAGACTGCATGAGTATATTTAAGATTAACACCATCATTATGGCGTCAGGAATAGTCAAAGCGGTGGGTCTCTAATCATTCAAGTGGTAAAATGTGATACCAACATGGGACATTAAACGTCTTGCATGAACAAGATAAAAGGCCACCCTGTTGCAAATAAAAAACTTGTCAGTGATGACCACTAACCATGCAGGAAGAATAGGTAAAGAAATGTTACAAGTTCACAATCTTCCAAAAATCGTAGACGATATCTAATGCTTCATTTGGAATAAGTATTATTTACTCATACTAGCTAAATAATTATTTATAGCCTTTCAGATTACTACCAAACCTAAAAACAGTGTTTTTTTTATTGACCAACGGCTGAATTAACACAACTCAATTGCTAAAAGTGATTAAATATTAAAATACCTAAATGTAAAGCGAAAACACTCAAATTAAATCAAATATGCATAAAAATATTTTTTTAAATCACATACCAAATAAAAAAAATCCACTAAAAAAACTTCAGTTTAGGTGTATTTTATTACAAATTGTAATAATCACCACACTATGAGTTTATTAATAAGATGGCTTAAGATTCATGTTTTCTTTTTATACCTCAGTGAATCCTATCCATGTTAATACTATTACAGAATCTGTACTTTTAGTCTGTAGCGTCTAAAAATATTCGGTTTTGTAACTTTTAATTTAATTAATTATGTTGAGTTATTTTGTGCCTTCACATAGTGTGTGGTGGTTAGTGCCTAATTTCTCCTGTTTGTAGTTTTTATTACAATGTGATACGGACGATAATATCAGCTATACCTTAATCCAACTTTGGTCTAAAATTATTAATAAGAATAGAGTTTAAAGGTGTAGTTGAGTATCTGCGCGGTGCCAAATAATTGGTGTGAATAATTCGACGAGAGTCTACAAACTCTCTCACAGTGGCTCCCAGTAGCTGTATCTACAGCGGCTCCACCCCGGTAACTACATCGGCTCGTGAGCTAAACCTGGAAGAGGGACCTCACAATATCAGTATTGGCTGTATAGCAGTCCACTATCGTTGGCGAGACACAAAAGCAAGCGCAGGACAGGGTAGGAATCTCGATATTGTTTGCTATACTGCTGCAAGGATCAAGGAAGCTCAGACGATAGTGTTCTCTTGCATTTTGCGCATACGCCTGTGCACTAAAATATCTTCCGCTTATGACTGCTTATGTTTAAGGTAGGTAAAGGAGAAAATAATCGGTGGTCATAGCTGAAATTGAATGCGAGTTTTTTTATGATAATGGAAGGCAAACAAGCAGTAAGAAATTCACGGCGCATAGAGACACCAAAGGTGGTAATGATGCGTTGCCAACCTGAGGCCGAGATGTTAGGCCTCGAGCAAAAGTAAGTTTACCACCTACCTTACTTTCCAAACCGGACCACCTGAACGACAAGCATTGGACATTATGGCGGCAGGAATAGGTAGGGCGGTGGTACAAATCGCGGTGGAGTCGCTGCGAAACTCTATCACCTATTAGGATGTCACGGGGTTGGTGACGGTGAGGTTGGGTTGACGGGGTTGGTTGGTGAAGGCAGGTGGTCTATTTTCTAAATGATCCCGGACCAATACGGGGGGATAAATAACAATACGCCTATCAAAGATTCTTGCGCTGAGCGAATAAGCCCGATTCACTTAAAAAGCGCTGAACTACGCTCAACACATATTACGTTAGTAATGGTTTTTTTAACGCTGGTTATGACGTGAAACTCCTTAAGATGTACACTGCTAACTACATAAACAGTTAGTAGAACACTCGAACTTACGTTGAGCTGATAATTCGATGAAATATTTTTCACAAGACATTTAGTGTACCTATCAGAAATTTTATTAAAAATGAAAAAGTTCCTTCCCCGAAGAGGTAGGCCGAGGTACAACTATTGCACCCACGACTAGCCGAAGACACTAAGTCCCACAATGTGATAGGTTGTAAGCCTATCGAAAAACGGACACACATCCAATCCCGAGCAATTTGAAACCACATTTTCTTTTGACTCGACTAGGGAATCGAACCTGAACCTCATGAAGGCAAGTAAAACACCTGGACCGCTAGATCACAGAGGTGATTAAAAATGAGTTTACTAAAAATCCTGGAGAGAGTAGTTTTAATAATTTAAAAGAAATATTTCTCACTTTTTAGTTTTTTTTTTCAACTTTTTATCAGCGGGATATCGCAATAAAACAGCCCATATGATGACATACAATTTTTGTATTATTAATCAAGTGAAAGTAGCCGACATATTAATTTGTATCAGGCAACTGCGGTAAATAATAGACAATCAAACTTCTGCACATTACATAGACACGTCATAAACTTTAGGTCAGATTTTTTTTGAATATCTTAATACTGTAATATGTATTTTATGAAAAACTAGCTGACCCAGCGAAATTCGTATCGATTGACATTAATGCTTCGTCAGTAGCGCAGTCTATCGGGTCCAATGTGAAACATTCCAAAATCAACAACTACTTATTAAAAATTAATTTAAAAAACATTTTCCAGGAAACCAAATTGAAAATCTAAAGCATTCTCGAGTTCCCTTGAACACACACAAAAAGATTTATTAACATCGGTTCAGTCATCTAAAAGGAGTCCAGTGACAAACACATGAACACAAGAATTATATGTTTAAAGATATTTTTTAGAGAACAAAAACAAAATAACCGGTCTAATAATTTAAGGCAAGCTATTTTTCATACATTTTCTAATAGGTACACTAAGTTTAATTCAAAATGTATTTTTCACGAGCTGCCTGGCAAGAAAGGCAGATGGTCTATTCTGCAAAGGAGCCCGGACCAACACGGGCAAAACGGTGTTATTAGTATTCTCTTTAAGCCCTAAAATTTGAAAGTATCCTTGATGCAATATATTCTTTAACTCCTGGTAGCGATGTTATTTTCTTCTGCAATGCCAATGAGTTAGTATATTTATCATAAACGCTTTCCCCAAACATTGAGAGAGATCCTTCCAAAAATCCAACTAGCAAGAAGTCCACCCAGGATAACTGAAAAGACATAATTAACATGTTAATGTAAATATTTACCGAAATGTGATTGTGTTTTAATTTTTTAAACACTGCTGGTAATTTTGTTGCGCACTCACTAACAAACTTTAAGTTGTCGCTATCTTTTTTTAACGAAAGTAATAGAAAGAGACAAAACAGGTTTAATGCAGTCATATTAGTCTCGACATAAATGTGCTAAATATCTTTAAAATTTTACAAATTTATTTTTAAGATTTATAACATATTATGTTTTAATATTTGAACAAAATTTTAAAATATAATTAGGTTTAACCCTAACTACCGTAATAAAGCTGCTTAGTGCGAGTTGGCCTCGCCCATGAAGGGTTCCGCAGCAGCAATCAAGATAAGTTCTTTCGGTCAAATATACTCTACAGTGGTTGAGGTTTACATATTTTCTGCAATGCGCGCTAATTTATAATGCTAAGGACATTATTTGAAAAGGCATTTGCTAAACGCTTGCGCGGTTCTAGACTACTTCATGATAGCGAAGCATCACTATTTTAGCGTTTTTGTTACAGTAACTATTAAATTATTTTTTTTTTGTTTCAGGTTTTGGTGGAAGTTTACGCAGTTTGGTGGATGTTCATCATGTATACTTTTTTTTTTATCGTTCTCTTATTTTTAGAAGATCCATGGAGGGACACATTTTACTACTTTGGAAGTGCAGAAGTAGTAAGTAAGAGTAGAAGAAACCTCCAGACCTACTCATAGATACACCATACTTATGGATTTGACAAAAAAATCATTTTTGAGTTTCAGTTCGAAGTATAGGAACCCCGAAAATTAATGGTTATTTTTGCATGAAATACTTAATGCAGTTAGTTCACAGAAAACATCTATTTAGCAAGTTTTAACTGTTATAGTTAGTTTTATAGTTACAGACTCTTACAGTTTCGAAAAAAAAATAACCATGGAATACAGACAAACATGGACAAACAGACAGACAGAAATGACGAATTTATAAAGGTTTCGTTTTGTAGCCTTTGGTTACGGAACCCTAAAAAGTAGCCCACGTAAAGCACACACACGAAATAAGCAAAGTACCTATCACATAGCTGTAATGAAGTTTAAATTCGTACCTTTTTCCCAAAATGCCCATTATTTGTCTCCAAATGCTTTTCGAATCTTGAAAAATAAAAATCCACTGTCTCATTTAAAAATTTCTCTTTCATTTCTTTTTGTTTTTCTGGATCTTTTTCATGAAATATTGCTATAGCTTCTGTAAAGTAATTTTTAAAGAAGCAAATTAAAAAAAAACAACTAAACCTTTAAAAAACGTTTTTGCGTCAATGTGAAAGAAAATGGTTGCAGTTTTTTCGTGATTATTGAACATTGTGTATATTATTAGTAAAGTTACTTTTTAAGGCAATTACTTCAAATTTGTTAAATTATAGTGCACAAGTGAAACATGAAGAAATAAGTGTATCGTGTGTTTCCTCGTTACCGCCAAATTTCACAAAATGAGTTTTTTTATGATATTGGAAAGCAAACAAGCAGACGGTTTTGCTGATGGCAAGAAATTCCCGCCGCCTAGAGACGGCAAAGGTGGTAATGGTGCGTTGCCAACCTGAGGCCACGATGTTAGGGCTCAAGCAAAAGTAAGTTTACCGGCTACCTTTCCCTTCGAACCGGAACACGTCATATCGTTATGGCGGCAGGAATAGGTAAGGCGGTGGTACAATCCGGGCGAGTCGCTGCGAGACTCTACCATCTCGTCAGATGTCACGGTGCTAGTGACGGTAAACCTATGCTCGCCTTTACGAGCTGCCTGGCAGGAAGGCAGATGGTCTATTCTGCAAAGGAGACCGGACCAACACGGGGAAAAAGAGTAAGTCCACCTCTTTAACTTGAAACATACCAGACACGGGTCGCGGCTTTACGTTTACTTTCCTTACCTAGACACCCAGTCGTGGCTTTCAGCCGCGCCCGTCAGCCGAATCCGATAGTAGGTTTCCAGCTTTACTCAAAACCAAACAAGAAATTTGTGGTCTACGACTCTGTGGTCCAGGTCTAGCGGTTCAGTTGTTGGATTTGAGTGCCTGAGGTCTCGGGTTCGAATCCCGGGTCGGGCAATAAAAAGAAAATTGGGGTTTTCCAATTTTCTAATATAAAAAAAAACGTTGCTCGGGATTGGATATGTGCCCGGCTGGCGATAGGCTTGCCGCCTATCACATCGCGGGAATTAGTGTCTTCGGCCTGTCGTGGTTGCCCTGGTTGTGCCTCTGCCTACCACTACGGGGATATGGGCGTGAAGAAACTTTACTTCTTTTTTTTTCAAAACAAGAAATTTTATAATGATTTATGACTATATTATAAGAAACTGAAGTAGTGAATAAGAAATAAATAAGAAAAATAATTTCCTAACACGAAAGACATGGCAGTAAGGCTTAAAGGTTTTAGTGTGTCCCCCAAATGGTAAAAAAAATAAAAACATTAAATTGAAAAATTCTCAATTTATCACTTTTGATATTCGTGTAGATATTTTAATGACAGCATTTTCCCGTTCCCATTATGAACTCACAAAGAGTTTAAGAAAAAAATTCCATATTTGTGAATTTGATCTATAACGATAAACTGGTTTAATAATTTATAGAAATGCTACTGATCGGAATTTGCCCTATTATTAAGGATCTATTGTTTATTGTCTTTTTGATAAGAACGTCATGTTTATTTATCAAGACAAACTACTTTGTTTCCTAATTTAACCTATGGAAATAATTTGTGCGCCATCTGTGATGTTTTGTCGTTATCAATATTTTTGTTTGTGTACATATCTTATTATTGGTAGAACGGTTAATGTTTTATTTGTTGAATAAATGCACTTTATAAGCATTATTATTGAAAGCGTTCTGCAATTCTCCTATATATAAACTGTAAGTGTGTCAAATTTCATCTCAATTTTGACATAACTGGGTGCAAAGTTTTTGCTTTAGGTAGGTACATAAATGATAAATGAAAATCGTGCTCAAATTAAAAATGTCAAAAATTTATATTGCAATTATTTATAATTAAGCTCCTGCTTAATTATAAATAATTGCAATATTTTATCAGTCTTAAATAGTTTTTTCAGCCAACCTGTGATTAAAAACTATGTATAAATAGAGGAAAAAAAAAAAAACATTAATTAAAATAAATCATATACTTTTTTTTCAAAAGATGGAGTTAATACAAAAAATGTAAAACCCCTATGTTTTTTAATGTTCAAGATTTGATATAAGATACTTTCCATCCATTAAACTAGGTAACTGGTTAAGCTTCTTTTCATTTCGGATCTTAATCAACCAATTTTAATGTCACTTAAAGGATCTTTGGCCTATTCTTATCAAAAGTAGGAAGGAAACGGGCTTTCAAAGTTAAAACTGAACTGAATTTAAAAACATTACTTGAGATATCAATTGCTTAACCTATATCATAAACAATATGAGCGCTATTTTTTATTATCTGCATAAATTCCCACGATGGATAAAAACCATTATTGACATCAAACAAAATCACATTTTTTTAAAACCTGAAGTGTTTGCTTCTTATTTCGAGCAGCAGCATCGAATATATTATTACAACTGTTATTGATAAGAGAAAATGAAAATAATAATTTTATTCTTAAACAAAATTACTCACTGGTCCAGTAGTCGTAGATATTTAAAGCAGCGGAGTCTAGTTGAGCTTGTTCCCAAATATCAGAGGGAATGAGATCTGCCTTGTGGGCAACATACCGAGCTATCGCAAAGGATTGGTTCAAAGTGCGATCTCCTTCATGGTACACTGGGAGTTGGCCAAACGGTAGAGCTATAAAAATGATTTACACTCTCTTTTAAATAATAATAAGACTCTATGTACGCAATTTGATTGTATTATCAAATGATACATTGCATAAAACTTTAATTTAGCAAGCTAACAATGACAACAGCTTCTTTAGATAAAGAAAAAATATTATATGATTATTTAATTATTTATTAATAGCTAGCGTCTCGCCCCGGCTTTGCACGGTTATCCAATATGCATATAAAACTTCCTCTTTAATAATAATAATAATAATCTTTATTTATTTTCTCCTACAAAAAAAGCGGCCTTAAACATAGTGTAACTTAAAACAGTATTGTAAAGGGAGACAGGAGTTCAAACTGAGTAAACCCCGTAGCATGGATCTCCTGGCCACCACCCCTTATCACCAAAGTTACATTTTTTGAAATATTAATTTTCATAACTTCATACATGTATACCACAGAAAAAAAACTTTTGCGCATCAGTGTGTAGACTTGTGTGTGTGTAAGTGAGTTTGTGTGTTCGTATGTATTTTTATGCGTGTGTGTGTATGTCAATCATAAATAAACCTGTAAATTTGGGATAAATATAAAATACATTTTTTTAAAAATAAATACTTTCATTATAGGTTAATCTAATTACATGGCCGTGTACCAGCTCAATGTCTCCTTTTATTACTAATTCTGATTGTAAATTAGATTCTCGGTTTCGTCATATTTAAGAGAAAGTAACCATGAGAGAATTACCTTTTTGCAATGTCTTAAATTCATAGGATAGATACGATACAGTTTATTTGATATATTATAGATCTTACAACTGTAAAATATGTAAAATTTTCGAGCCCAGGATGTCCGAGATTTCAGCACAGGACATACGTTAAAGGATCGTCGAGTATTTAATATATCACTTTCTTTGTTATACTGCAAGGATGAATGTTTTTTTAATAAAACTGATTGTATGTATAATTGTCTTACTGTTAACACAGAAATTTCGCTATATATCAAATCAGTGCTGTATAATGGGGGCTTCTTTAACATTATTTTAAGAATTAATGTTTAAGTGTTTTTGCAGCTCCACCCCATATTAAGATCCCATAAGACAGTATAGATTGACATAATGCAAAATAAACATTTTTAATTAATATTTTGTTTTTAAATTTCGTAGCTGCTTAAAAATGTATGCTAGTTTTCTAATTTTGTTTGAAGTGTAATTAACGTGTTCCCGAAAGTTAAGTTTTTTGTCGATTATAATTCCCAAATATTATAGTAGGACAGTTACAACTAGATGTAAAACATAAATGGGCAGTAATGTCTTTGCTTCTTAACGTGGGTGGTGGATCTTTAAGAGAAAATAATATGTATTTAGTTTTGGAAGCATTTAAGGTTAGAGAGTTAGCGCATAGCCAATGACAGACAACATTAAAACCATTTTGAGCTTTTTGTAAAGTTTCCTCCCAAGTGTCTCCAAAAAATGTTAAAGTAGTATCATCTGCATACGATACAATGTTGCAGTTTTGTAATGAAAGGTTACATAGATCGTTACTGTAGCATAAAAATAGGGTAGGACCCAAAATACTTCCCTGTGGAACACCAAAACTTATATCTGCTTTCCTACTTATGATATTTCCGATTTTTACACGTTGTGTTCGGTTCGTTAGATACGACTCGAAAAGATCATGCTGTTTTCCTCTAATTCCCAAATATTCCAGTTTTTTGAGGAGCTTACGAAAAGAGACTGTATCAAAAGCTTTAACTAGGTCTAAAAATATTGTAAGACATTTCTTTTTATTATCAAGCTGTTGTACAACAAAATTTGAATAGTCGAGAAGCGCATCTTCTGTAGACTTTCCTTTACGAAATCCATACTGTTTAATAGAAAGAAGTATTTTTGACTCAAGAAATTGTAATAATCTTGTATTAATTATTTTTTCCAGTAGTTTAGATAAAGTTGTGAGTATATATTGGTCGATAGTTATTTATACAATCTCTTTCCCCAGCTTTGTGGATAGGAGTGACTATAGACTCCTTCAGAGACTCAGGAAAAACACCCTCGTTTAGACATCTATTAAAGATGTGAGTCAGAATAGGAACTATGTGTTCTTTCATTTTTTTAAGAATTTGTGCAGAAATACTATCAGATCCAGCAGAACAATTCGATTTCAAATTTAAGATTAAATTTTCAACTTCGTTGTTGTCTGTCTCTCTGTGTACAAAATATTCTGCCAATAAACCGTTTTTGTGTATAGAATTGAACATTGGAACATCAGTTTGTATTTGACTAGCCAAGTTAAAACCGACTTTGGAAAAGAAATCGTTAACCTTGTTAGCAGATAATTCTTTTGATTCTTCAATATTAAGCAGCTCATGTGGGGGATTGCTTTTATTGCTTAAATTTTTTGTACATTTTATAGTAGACCACATCTTTTTGTTATCATTTTTTGAATTTAAAATTTCTTGTTCTTCATATAAGGTTTTACGTTTTTTATGATATTTTTTAAAAAGTTACGATAACGTTTGTATGTCAATTTAAGTGTTTCATTACAGGGTTCTTTTTTTAAATTAGAATGCAATTTATCTCTATTTTTCATACATTTTAACAATCCTTCTGTTATCCAAGGTTTATAAGTAATTTTGTTTCGCTTAATTTTATAAGTTATAGAATTTTTATTTATGATATTTTGAATATGTTTCTGAAATGTAGACATCGCTAAATCAATATTAAGCAGCTCATGTGGGGGATTGCTTTTATTGCTTAAATTTTTTATACATTTTATAGTAGACCACATCTTTTTTTATCATTTTTTGAATTTAAAATTTCTTGTTCTTCATATAAGGTTTTACGTTTTTTTTATTATATTTTTTAAAAAGTTACGATAACGTTTGTATGTCAATTTGAGTGTTTCATTCCAGGGTTCTTTTTTTAATTTAGAATGCAATTTATCTCTATTTTTCATACATTTTAACAATCCTTCTGTTATCCAAGATTTATAAGTAATTTTGTTTCGCTTAATTTTATAAGTTATAGAATTTTTATTTATGATATTTTGAATATGTTTCTGAAATGTAGACATCGCTAAATTTATATCACTGAAATTTAGGATCGAACTGAAGTCACAAAATTAACAATCTTCTAGTAAGTTTTCATAATTAATGTTAGTAAATATTTTAGGTTTGTGAATTACATTGATATTTTTTGTTTGTAAACAGCAAAGAATTGTTTCGTGGTCTGTGATTGATGTCTGTATGATAAAAGAGTGCAGTTTCAATTTAGTTTTTATGTTATATTAAAAATTAAGATCAAGGCAGCTGTCTCCTCGTGTAGGTGTAAAATATGCAGGAGTGAGACCACATAAAGTTAGCATATCAAGATAGTTTACAGAAATTTGATTTGTTTTCGATATATTGATGTTAATGTCACCAACTATAATAATATTTTTAAATTCTATAAGTGATCTCTTTGATCACTCTATCTATTAAAAAATGCATCAAAATCCGTTGCGTAGTTTTAAAGATTTAAGAATAAAGATGGACACAGGGACAGAGGAAGTGACTTTGTTATATATTATCTAGTGCTAACTAAAGCTAAAATTAGCAGAAGCTTCCCCGCGTTGGTCCGGGTTCCTTTGCAGAATAGACCATCTGCCTTCTTGCCAGGCAGCTCGTAAAAGACGAGCATAGGCTTACCTTCCTTAACACCGTGACATCCTACTAGGTGGTAGAGTTTCTCACTCAGATTGGTACCACCACCTTACCTATTCCTGCCGCCATAACGTCATGACGTGTTCCGGTTTGGAGGGTAAGGTAGCCGGTAAACTTACTTTTGCTCGAGGCCTTTGCTCGGCTTCAGATTGGCAACGCACCATTATCACCTTTGGTGTCTCTAGGCGGCGTTATTTTCTTGTTTGCCTTCCATTAGCATAAAAAAAAGTTCTCATGAAGCAGCTCTTACGTCGTGGTGCAGATAAAGTTGGAAATAGCAGCTAAAGTGAACGGTTGGAGTCTAACTACATTTCGGTGACAATCCATTATCTGATTTAGATGCAAAGCCCAAATAATATCAAATTGAGGAGGCACCAGAAATCGTTAAGGGGAATGCAGAACCTGTTTTCCTCTAGTATCAAAGAGTGTATGTAGGAAAGCGGTAAATTGTTTCAGTAGTGGATAGTAATCAGAAAATTTTGAAACAAAGTTCATAGACCATTGAATTAGCTGAAAGAGTTCGGATAGTCAACAACGACATTGATTAGATGATTGTTGATTGGATACAGTTTAAAAAATGTATTAAGATTAAGTTGTATGGTAAGGGTTATTATAAGATTTCCGAATATTTAGAAGACAGAAATGCTTGGTATTAATTGCTCCTCATACCAATCTTTGCAAATTATTTGTAAATGTAATAAACTTTTGTAAATTAGATTTGTAAGAAAAAAGACAAACCCACTGAGTTTCTTTCGCCGGATCTTCTCAGTGAGTGGCCGCGTTCCGATCCGGTGGTAGTTTTTAGAATTATATAGACGCGTTATAAGAATCTTTGTATAGATCTACGTAATAAAAGCTATTTTGAATTTGTTATATATAAATTGGGTTTTATAAAATTCTGTTAATACTTTCTAGAAAAAAATACAACTTACAGTCCTTCACATTCTTGATAGACCAATCTTTATAATCGTGATGGATCTCTTTATATTCTTGATTACTATAATGTAATATGTATCTAATAAACTCAACCCGGCCAAGTATGTTAAAATATTGTAACTTTACCGCCATTCTGACCAACACAAGTATCTTAATTATACTAAAACGAAAATGCTTTATTCGCTATTTTATTTATCAGCGTAACTTCGCTTATATCGTAGTGTATCGAACATCCCTGACAGATAAGACTAAATGATAAAAAAAACAAACAAGTCATCGAAAACCACTTAAAAGTCGCTGACGGTAAACTAGGGGTGTTGTAAGTTCGTCG
>NJDD01006250.1:181284-199398 GCA_002245505.1 Calephelis nemesis | reverse complement strand
GCGCGAAGATAGGAGAAGTACGTAGTCCTTGAATGCCTACTGGTAAACCCATTGGGTTTGGACTCATTTAATTAGCCCTGTTGAAATTTTCCGATGACGACGACTTGATAACAATGACCTGATGGATGAACTGGGGAGTGGCCGGTGGACCATAGTTTAAAAGTTACGGTATTGTGTTTCGAAATATTTGCAGTTTGTCTAAAGTAAATCAAAATGAGAGTTGTTGTAAGTTGGAGGCGTTTGTGCATGTTTGTCTACGGTTCTATAACTTTTAAACGGATAGAAAGTGATTTTGGATTTAAATGTGATGCTTATATTGAAATAACCAAGATTCCATTTGCCAAGAATACTCAATTGAAATTTTGCTAAATATCTAAAAATGCTTAAAATCGTATCATCAATAGAACTTTCTTGTTTCTTTTGAACCGATTTTAATAAAAATTAGCTTTGATTTTTCATTATGTTTCATATTAGTAAATCCTTATTAAAATTGCTTAAGCTTTTACCGTAGTGATATGGCTATTTGATATTGGATGGGCTTTTCGATACTCGAGCTCTCACTTAAGCCCAGCTCAGTTGTACCAGAATTCGTTAATGATTTAGCTTTTAGGTCTCACACATTTACAGAAGTGAAAAACGAAGTATAGTGAAATTGATATTTAGACAAAGTACGTATTATGTCCATTCGGATGATTACAAATGAGCAGCAAATGAGCTGATTACATTAAACTCTCTTGAATATCTCTATCAACAATACTTAAGAACCACCTCGATGATCATTCGTCATCGTATCATCATGGTTCATTGCAACATGGTACTTCAATGCCTTACCTACACACGCACAC
Organism: Calephelis nemesis; assembly: GCA_002245505.1. Classification (NCBI taxonomy): domain Eukaryota; kingdom Metazoa; phylum Arthropoda; class Insecta; order Lepidoptera; family Riodinidae; genus Calephelis; species Calephelis nemesis. Next base: position 198,553 of record NJDD01006250.1, on the reverse strand, counting down.
AGATACACACACGCGCGCTCGTATTCAAGCAGTAATATTTTTTTTCTTGTCCTGGCTGCTTTGCAGAATAGACCATCTGCTTTCCTGGCAGGCAGCTTGTAAAAGGGGATAATAGTCTCATCGTCACTAACACCGTGATATCTGACTAGATGGTAGAGTTTTGCAACGACTCGCCCGAATCGGTACCATCGCCTTACCTATTCCTGCCACCATAACGTTAGCTGAGTGCTTCTCGTTGACGTGTTCTGGTTCGAAGGATAAGACAGCCAGTAATTTTACTTTTGCTCGAGGTCTAACATACCGGCATCAAGTTGGCACCATTACCACCTTTGGTGTCTCTAGGCGGCGGCAATTTCTTACCCTCAGGAAATCCGTTTGCTTGTTTGCTTTCCAGTAACATAAAAAAACGACGGGTTGCACTCTGGGAGTGCCGGCAGAAGTGAAAACTTGAATATTAACGTTGTGCATTTTTAATATTTTGGAATAGTTAGGGAAAGGGAATGGTTTTGCACGAATTGCTTTAATTATCAGTATGAAAGTACTATCATTTATGTGGTAAAACACAAAATTCATTTATTACGTTATCGTACACAAACATGACAACAAGAATATCCACGAAAGCACTCTGCGCCGTCTTACGAATTTTCGATTAGGTCACTTATCCTGACGCGAGTTTAGAAGTTTTTACATATTAAAAAAAAAATCCGCAACGCCGCTAAAGAAGCTAAAGAAGTTTTCACACATATGCAAACATACATATCTTCACGCCAAGTCCCTTACGGGGTAGGCAGAGATTATCGAGTGCCAGACCTCACGATTCTGACAAACCTGTCTTGCTTCCTTCACATTAATTACCATTTTTATACAAACACGCCATTTCGGAGACTCTTGACACAACCTCGGATAATATCCGATTGATCTGATTATGAAATGTCAGCCTTGTTCTCCCCGGGTACCTACATCCATCCACATTCGCATTGTATATCTGCTTTTTCAATCTTTCATCTGTCATTCTTACCACATGACCGAACCAGCGGAGCATGCCCTTTCGTATTTTAACACCAACACTTTCTTTCAATTCCACTCTTTCTCGGAGCTCACTGTTACGAATGCGGTCAGCTAGCGCTACACCACAGATTTTCCTCAGTGCTCTCATTTCGACCGCATATGGAATACTTTCATGATCTTTCTGACATACCCAACTCTCGCTTCCATACAACAACGTTGGGGTAAGCGCAGAATTTTATTATGCAGAATTAAATTATGCAAAGTGAGTCTAGCTTTTTGACTCAAAACCTCGCTTTGGAATAACTTACCCAACGCTCCATTCACACTATTCCTTGCACTCACTCTTCTCTCTACATCCGCGGTGTACCTTCCATCCCTGCTAAAAGCACAACCAAGATATGCAATTTCATTCACTTGTTCCAGCACTACATCATCAACCAAAACTCTTACATCCGTTCTGGCTACATCTCTTTTAAATACCATTATTTTGGTTTTCATCGCATTCAAATTTAAGCCCTTTTCTTTAGAAACTTCTTCCATAACTGTGACCAGTGTTTGCAGCTCAGATGGTGTAGAGCCCAAAAGTACAGCAACATCTGCATAAAGCAGTTCCCACTTGGTCACCCATACGCATTCCCACATTCAATGATCTTAACTTTTGTAGACATTTGGCCAAATACAAGATAAACAAGCGTGTTGACAACACACAACCCTGCTTGACGCCAATATAAACATCAAACCGAGGTGATATGTTGCCATCCAGAAGTTTTCACTCGAAAAATATGTACTTATTTTGTATGTTCCACAAAAAATAACTGCAGCATACACGTTTTGATTAGTTATCAAATGTGTGAATAGACTTTGATCAAAAGATAATGCTATACTAAATTATCTGTCACGTTTATTCGTATCGGCATCATTCAGCCTTGACATTGTTTGTGGGAGGTAAATCGATATGTTTATCTATATATTTGTCTATATAATGATTACTGTGTCATTAGATTAGATAGGACCTAGTCCTTATCAATTGTGTAAATTTTAAATTCAATAAATTTGATAAAGTTCATAGAAGCGTTTTCAAAAAAGTGGGCGGTGACCCTTACTTCATTTCAACTTGCTATTATACAAGTTATATAATGTTTTTAAGATTTTTAAATTAGGTACTCAAAAACCTTAAAAAGGATTATTAAATTAATAATAAAAACTGTAGTAACATCTCATTTACGATAGGGCCACGGTTTTTTGTTTGTTAGAAGTCAGCGAACAATCACACACGACTTCTGATGTTAAGAGACGACCGTGGCACTATAAATATTATAGGAGCGTCTCTGTCTTAAGGCCGTGATGTTCGACCTATTGTGCAAGACTAGGTAGTCAGTATTCCTAGTCTACGTAAGGTATTCCAAACTGGAACATAGCACAGCCACTGTGGTGGTGGATCCCCACCCGGGTCAGTTGCACCAGTGGTCTTGTTGGTAGTGGCCTCTTTTGACCCACCTGGCAGAGAGGCAGATGGTCTATTCTACAACAGACCTGGACCAACATGGAGAATCCTACTAAGCGTAATATTGGTATGTTAATTGTGTAAACATATACTATTTATACTATGAAGTCGTATTGAAAACGTAAATAAAATTGTATAAAATGTAATTTTGGTACAATTAAACTTTTAGTCTAGCAACACAAAAATCTCTTTTTCCTTTGATCGTTTGGAGTATTTTTTCAAGTAATGAATAATTAATTCTAGTCAATAAATAGGTAATTTTAGTCAATTCATTTAAGTACAGATTTGCCCTTTAAATTGAATGAATACAAAAATAATATATTGTTTTACACAGTAGTTGCAAAATTTCAAAATTTGGGAAGTGAGTACCAAATATATAAATTATTAGGTTCAAAAAGCAACGTAACACAATGATTCTCAAATCAATTTTATTACAAAATGTGAATAAAATTACAACAGTTTGTCCGCATCTTACACCTGCAAGTTTCAACTTTAAATTCTTCGGTTTAATGGTCCTTTTCAATTACAGTTGCAAAAGAAAACAAGTGTTCCACATTTCTATTTGATGGTTACTTAAATTATGTAAATTAGTATTTGAGGGATTTAAATATTTTTGACGTGACAACGTCTTAAAATCGACGGAGCCAGCTGCACGCACCAAAAAAGATGACTCATGCGTCGTTACCTCACTCTGAGGCGTGCCATTTAAGGCTTGAAGTGCAAGCGAGAAAACGGAACGAGCGACAAAGAGGCACAATCGGCCTCCGTTCTTATGACGTTATTACGTTCAACTATCGTCAGTAAACCGACTTTACCATAGAAATAGGAATATAGAGGTTAATGGACTTTTAACAACCGTTTTTAATCAGTTTTATAGCAAATGTTAATAAATCTGATCGTTTTGAGTTCATCCAACTAATGATTGGCTAAATACCAACAGTTTTGGGTAAGTTTTGGTTATTTCTACCATAAAAATGCATAAGGTTTTCTTGAAGCAACGTATTCTCGTACTCCTGGTAACGATAATATTTTCTTGTGCAATGCTAACGAGTTAGTATAGTTTTTGTAATGTTCTTCTCCAAACATTAAGTAAGATACATCCAAAAATCCAGCAAGTAGGAAGTCCGCCCAGGATAACTGAAAATTTATTTTACAACATTATGCTAAAATCTGGATGTGTTTAGACTTTAATCTTATTATATACAGTTAGCGGCCCGCCCCGGCTTCGCACAGGTATAAAATATACACATAAACTTTCCTCTTCAAATACTTTATCTATTAAAGAAACTGCATCAAAATCCGTTGCGTAGTTTTAACGATTTAAGTATACAACGGGACATAGGGACATAAGACAGAGGGAGTGATTTTGTTTTATACTAAGTAGTGTTATATATCCTATTATATTTAAATTATATATGCAAAAGTGTGTATGTTTGTTTGTTACCACTTTCACGCAAATACACACAAAGTGGGTAACACGGGTTAATACAAAGTAGTAAATTCTGATAATTGTTTGAAAATGTGACTTTAAACATTTCGATATTTTTTATACTGTGTGGTATTAATGCCCGGTTCCTATATTCACAGTACGACTATTAAAATTGCCAATAACGGTTGCTAGTTTTCTATAGTTAACTCTGATCAGTTTTTAAAATTATATAACCTTAAACACTTCGATTTATTTTTTATACTATGTAGTGTTAATCTCCAGTTCTTGAATTCACGGTACGACTAGTTAAATTGCTTACAACGGTTGCTCATTTTCTATAGTTAACTGATCATTTGAAAATATGACTAACGCTCCGTTGTTTTGAGTTAGCTACGAATGTTCAAGCCTACGTTACGGATTACGTATCGTAGATTATAGGAACCGGGCATGAGTCTATCCAGTAATAACTCCGTGTTACCACAAAAAGTAGTCTTAAGAAAGAAAAGCAAAAAAGTTAAATAAAATCAAATAAATCAAAATGAAATAAAAAGCACCTTCTTTCCGAAGTGTCCATTATTCGCCTCCAAATGCTTTTCAAATCTTGAAAAATAAAAATCCACTGTCTCATTCAAAAATTTCTCTGTCATTGCCTTTTTTCTTTCCGGATCTTTTTCATGAAAAGTTGCCATAACTTCTGTAATGATAAAAGAAGAAACAAATAATTAATTAAGAACAAAAAAATTACTTTTTTTGCACATCAAAAAACCAGCTGTTTCGCCGAACTTCGTTTCACCCGTTCAGTATATATGGGAAACATTTAAAATTATTTTTCTTAGTTTTCTTGCAGTCGAACGGGATAAAAATATCCTATGTCCGTCTTCTGGTTCTATACTACGTTCCCATTCATTTTCATTCAAATTAGTGTAGCAGTTCTTTAGCTATAAATAGTATAACTAACACGACTTTCTTATATATAATATATCTATATATACTGCTTTATCTAATATTTTACACTTTTTTATGCTCGATATAAACCTTCACATTTTTTAAAAAAGTGTGTAACATATTTGACGGAAGGTATTTCCACATTTTTTATAATTTGATTTTGTTTTCTGTTAGGATATTTCAGAACTTTGTAGTTTTTCGACGTAATTATCGACAAGCTTTGTGATATGATTTTGATGCTATTCTCAGGCTATCTAGCTTACGATGAGGGTAAAAGGAATGTACAAAAATTTTTTTTCATGTAATGATAGTCTACAATCACAGATTTTGCTATATATTTTGGACACCACCCTAGATATTGTAGGTGCGTCACTGTGTGGCCAAGATGTTAGATCAACTGTGCCAGTCCACGGCTGTAATCCTCCAGATCGAAATATTTATTATGGTATGGTATCCAATGACAGGAATAGGTAAAGCGGAGGTTCAAGAAATCTTAATCGCCTCTGTGGTCTAGCGGTTCAGTCGTTGGACTTGACTGCATGAGGTCTTGGGTTCGAATGCCGGGTAAACAAAAATAAAATTGGGTTTTTTCCAATTTTCTAATAAAAAAATGTTGCTCGTTATTGGATATGGTTATGGTATGAATACGGTTGGCAAAAGGCTTGCCATCTATCATATTGTGGGACTTCTTAGTGTCTTCGGCTAGTCGTGGGTGCCCTGGTTGTGCCTCTGCCTACCTCTCGGGGATATAGGCATGAAGATTTTTCTTTTAAATAGGTATAAAATGGTCTAAGTGATAAGCTACTCGTTTTAATAGTTCGTTAAAAAAGTGTATATTCGATGAAATTAAAAATCAAAAACATAAATTCTTAATACGAAATAACTTACTCCCCCAATAGTCGTACATGTTTAAAGCAGCACAGTCTAGTTGAGCTTGCTCCCAAATATCTGCGGGGACGAGATTCGCCTTCTGTCCAACATACCGAGCTATCGCAAAAGACTGGGTCAAACTGCGATCTCCTTCATGGTATACTGGGAGCTGGCCAAATGGCAGAGCTGGAAATAATGTATTTGTTAGCACTCGATTTTAATGATATTCCTTTCGTCTCGTCTTCTTTTTATGATATTGAAAGGCAAACAAGCAGACGGATTTCCTGATGGTAAGAAATTCTCGCCGCCTAGAGACACAAAAGGTGATAATGGTGGTTGCTACCTGAGGTCGGGATGTTAGGCCTCGAGCAAAAGTAAGTTTACCGGCTACCGTACCTTCCAAACCGGAACACGTCAGGACGTTATGGTGGTAGAAATAGGTGAGGCAGTGATACCAATCCGGATGAGTCACTGCGAAACTCTGCCACCTAGTCAGATGTCAAGGTATTAGTGACGGTAGGCCTATGCTCGCCTTGTACGAGCTGTCTGGCGGGAATTCAGATGGTCTATTCTGCAAAGGAGCCCGGACCAATATAGGCATTTAACACTGATTCAAGAATAATTAAGCATAGTAAAATTAAAAAAACCGACTCAACCTATTTCATTGGCTACCTAACAGCTCTGAACAGTTTTTACCCGGAAAGTGAACGTTGTTTTCTTATTTTCATCTAATTTTAAAATGGGAGGTTCTGTATTCAATTCGTATTTAAGAATGTTTATTTATTTGTATGTTTGCGATTTTATTTAAAAAAAACCGATTTCAAAGAAGGACAGAATCCTAAATTTCTTAGGAAAGATTTTAACGTATCACATGTAATGACCTAAAAAAGATACTCAGATAAACTATGGAACTCTTCCTGGGTATGTAACTACACAGCACTCTACCATCAGAGCTGTTGTTGGTAAAACTCTATATTATCCTTGCCGGTATCGTTATTTATAATATTAAACGAGTGCATAACATTTACAGAAAATATATGTTCTTTGGGGCCGATTATGAACCCTGAGCTGTCCCACAGGTAATAGTTATTAACATATTAGTTTGATTGGAAATTTTTCACGCTGTGTACCTTTTACTATGATTGTTTTTTAAACGAGTAAAATAAAGGCACCTGTATATCATTTTGTTCTAGTTTTTCATATAACTTTTCATAACCCAACACATCAAAGGCCTTACTAAAATCAACCAAAACCACCTAAACGTGTAACTTGTTATTAAGGCCCCATACTCAGTCAGCCAGAAGAGCCAATCACCGCGCTCCACCGTTCCATGATTACTATGAACAATGGCGCTCTAAAGTAAACGTCTTAAGCGACAAATCACTATTTTTGACACTATAAAAGTAATTTGAAAAAAGTATAAAAACTGAAACACTTCTTTTAGGTATAGTACTTATCTATGTTTACGTTAAATCTGGTGTCGATATTTTCATATTTGAAGTAGACATTTGCGTTTTGCTTTCAAAAATGGGTTAACTTTGTTTTTTTTTTCTATCGAGCAAAGTGATGTGAATCGTGTTTTAGAAACACTAGTCTTATAAAGAAAATACTTATAAAGAAAAACTTATCATGTTAATCTTGTGTATTTTTGTCACCAAGATGCATGATTGCTTTGTATGAAAAAAACATTAAACTGCTGACGTATTTTAGCGTATATGGCCCCTTAAGGGAGTTATTAACATCATTAGTAATTTTTTCAAGAGTTGAGTTGTATATTTCTTTTTTTTGAAGTGCATATTGATTTTCACTAAATACGAAGGTTTCGGTTGCAAATTTTATTAATTTCATAGTTATAAATTGTTCTACTATTTTATCAAAACATGAAATGATGGTAATCGGTCTGTAATTACTTAATTTATTATGTTCACCTTTTTTGCATATTGGCCGAATTAGATCTATTTTTAAAATACCCGTTTTCAGACAGCAGTTTGTGAGATGAATAATAATTCACAGTGTTATTTTGTTGGTAAAGTATTTAATGTCCAAAGCACGGATGTTATTATATCCAGGACTTTTATTAAAATTCAATTCTTTGTTAACTTTTGCAATGTCTTGATTTGTTGCTTTTGAAAAACTCATATTGTTAGTTTGGAAATGAAATGAAATGAAATGAAATGAAAATTATTTATTTGCGGAATATGTGTGTTAAAAAGTTGTTAATAAGATATTTAAGAATACAACATATTCTACCACATTGTGGTGTGCAAATATTTAGTTAATTTATGAAGTTACACATTTCTATAAAAACGCACATTTAAATCGCAGCAATTATTTCCATTTTTAATAAACATTTTATTTATTTATAAACATAAGTTGCATAATTTATTATAATTAAATTTAAAGGTAGATTAATTTTTAGTCCTATCTACCGTACACTACCACCGTTTCCAAACCTATTAGTATTTTGATATTGAGCAGGATGTAGCAAACGTATATTAAAAAAATATTTTTCATTATGTTTTCCAACCTATTTGAATTCAAGTGCAAAAAATGTTATCTAATACTAGTGGGTTTAAATTAAATGCTTTTAATAATATTTTTTTCAATAAGTACATTTGGTTATTTTAACACTCAAATTGTTAATTATTTGCTAAACTTTGTGAAGGTTATGAAAGTTGTTTAAAATTTTGTTTAAATTATATGTGTTTTTTAACATTATTTTTGTCTTTGTACCATGTCTTAAATAGCTTTTTTACGCTCATTACACTTATTTGTTAGTCTTTTGTTACTCCAATCAAAGGAACTTCGATTGTTAATTTTTTTATTACTACTGTATTGGTATTCTATATAAGTTTTGTTTAACATCTTTTTAATTATTCCATTTTATTAATTTTCTAATGTTCCAATCTATTAATTCCATTTTTTTATGAATAGATATGAATCTATCTTAGTTACAGTATTCGATGTGGATGTGTGATGTAAAAATATATTTTTGTTCATTATCATATCATTATGAAGGTCATTTATATGTAGCGCATTTAGAAAATGACAGCCGGTCACGCAGCGATCAGCTGAACTTATGTTAATGACAGACGTGTATACTTCGCATTGCGTAGGGTCAAGGTAAAATATGGTCAATACAAGTTCTGGATAGGTGGTCTGCGTGTTTATTCTAATGGTAAAAATGGTAATGGTGCGTTGCCAACCTGAGGCCAGGATGTTAGGCCTCGAGCAAAAGTAAGTCTACCGGCTACCTTACTGTCCAAAGCAAAACACGTCATGTCGTTATGGCGGCAGGAGTAGGTAAGGCGGTGGTAACAATCCGGGTGAGTCGCTGCGAAACTCGTCGACCTAGTTAGGTGTCACGGTGTTAGTGACCGTAAGCCTATGCTCGCTTTTTATGAGCTGTCTAGCAGAAAGGCAGATGGTCTATTCTACAAAGGAGCCCGGACCAACAAGGGCTTTTTTACTTGAGTCAGGTAGCCGATACAACGCGCATATGCTACACCTGCTTATGTTTATTTGGCAGAGAGAGAGAGATGGAATATATATTAGGGGACCGATGAAAGTCAATGTTATTATGTATGTACACAAGTATCCCCCCACCCCGCTTATATGTTTGTTCTGAGTTCAGACTGTAATCCGTTATCAGGTAATTGAAATAAGTTGCGAACTTCATTTTTTATGATAGCTTCAATTATTACTATGTGTATTGTATGAGTTTAATTTAATATTGTGTGTATGTTGAATGAATGTGTTAAAACGGTGTTAGAAAATCATTTAGGCATTGCAACAAGTTCTACCTCTTTGTAGTGTGCAAACATTTTAATATTTTTTACAAAAAATGTAATTATACATTTATTTGTATATTAATTACATGGTTGATTATTAACTTTACGTTTTGATTAACGTTAAAATGTAAGTAAATTTAAAATTATTAATTGATTTTTAAAAAAATTGAATAATAATCAAAATATGAGAGAATAAATAATTTGTTACAAAAATATTGGTATTATTTAGTTTTTTTTTTTAATTTCAATGAAATCTGTTTGATGAATTTGTGTCTTTTTCATTTTAACAAAAAATATGTCAGCCTAAAAACTTCTGTGCTAGTTAGTCTGTACTTAACGAAACTGTATCACTCAAAACACTTGCCGTCTTATCAATAAACCGGAAGTAAAATACTCCAAGGTCTAACCTGATACTATTATATATTACAATGTTAAACAGACTATAACATCAACTTTATTTCACTCCTACATTTGTCTATAACTATATTATTAATAAGATAGTAGGTGTGTGCCAATAGCCTATTAAGTACATACTTTTACATTTGTCGATTTGTACACCAATGAATCCATTTCGAGCCAATCGCCTATGGAAAAAAAATAAAAAATGGTCGATTCGCACATTTCATTCGAATCAAATTCGTGGAAAGCATCTAATAACCCCCATAAAATGACACTTTTTTATTATTTTTTTATATTTATTATATCTAGTGCACTTGGCCCCTTTTTTTAGCTTAACAAAAAAAGTCCGCGACAATGTCTATCTTTTAAGGATAACTTATTATACTCATTTTACGTATTAGAAATCTGGCACCAATAATTTAGTAATTGTAAGGCTGCTTAAGTGCATACAGTATTAGCCTTTTTAAAATTAAATACAATAACCACCTTAAATGTTTCATGCATATATTATGCATGTTGTTGTAGTTTGCTCTGTATTATAAAGCAATTTCGTTTAATAACTCAGAAGTTATAGCGACATTAAAATGACCTGTCAAAAAATCTAAAAAAAAATTATCAACTTACTATCTTTTACGCTCTTTATAGGCCAATCTTGTAACGGGTGTTGGATATCTTCAAATTTTTGATTACTATAATGTAACATATATCTAGTGAACTCTGCCAAGCCATTGAAGTTAAAATATTCCAATTTTACTGCCATTGTGAACGAGACGATTGCCCGTGGTCTACTAACACTAAAATGCTCCGTTCCTTATTTATAAACAAAAAATATTTGCTACCGTGACACTGCGGGTTAGGTTGGGCACCTTTTCACACTGTTGTTTATCCTTTATCATTGGAAAAATAAGTTATTATCATACGCTGAATCATCTAAGCAAAAATTACTTTTAATTCGTTTTTTGCACACTCATTCCGTCACGTTTTTAACATTTAAAACATTTGCCGGATTTGAATTGTGGAAAAAGGTTTAAACTTATCTTGGTTATCAGTACAGATTAATTAATAAAATACAATTACCTAGTAGTATAGTAAAATATTAGTAGTCTTGTGCTAGTTTTGACTATATTTAGTCTTATTCAATTCCAGAATTGGGCAAATCAAAAAGCATTTTTACAATTTCTAGTAAAATTTTGTATTTTATTAGCTAATAAAATACAATGTTAACCGTGGGTTGGTTAGAAAATGTACAAATAAACAAAGGGCAATAGATGTTCAACCTGTTACATTGTAGTACTTTTAGTAAATGTAGGTAATAGTGGGTGCCCTGATTGAAGCTATACTACTAAATAATCTAAACAATTTTTTTTTAACAGAATGACACACATACCGTCATGTTAATACTAAAATACTTCAAGGCCGAAACTTATATAATGGTTCTTATTACGAAGCAATACCGACTATAATGTCAACTTAAACCTTGGAGTAATTTAATCTATGTTTATCACTGAGACGGTTTGAATATAAGCAACCGCAGTTTCTGTTAAAAAACTTTATGATAAAATTTAACATAAAAACGAACGTAAGTTATAAATTCAGGTCTGGAGTAATATAAAACGTTTTTTAGTTAAAAAAAAGCCACTGCAGATACTGTTTAATCATTTGTGAACATAGACCTTAATCTAAATATAATAAAGTAGGGACTGAATGGTCCGAATCAGGGCTATTCGTTTTAATAAAATTGGCCTTGATGTTGTTCGTGGGAGGCAAACCAATGTTAGTTGATAGCCTTGAATTCGAACGAAAATATTTGCTTTGTCATTCACTGTCTGGGTGATGATTCGGTATTATTCCATAGAATGTATGAGATAGATTCATTATAGAAATACAACCCTAAACCTAATTGGCGACTTTGGTACCATCGAGAGAAAAGATGGCCGTGGTTATTCTGTATTCAATAAACTTTTTACGTATTGAGTAAAATTATTCAACTAGGTATATTGGCGTTTTTTTTATGATATTGGAAGGCAAACAAGCAGACGGATTTCCTGATGGTAAGAAATTCTCGCCGCCTAGAGTCACCAAAGTTGGTAATGTTGCGTTGCCAACCTGAGGCCGGGATGTTAAGCCTTGAGCAAAAGTAAGTTTACCGGCTACCTCACTCTCCGAACCGGAACACGTCATGACGATATGGCGGCAGGAATAGGTGAGGCGGTGGTACCAATCCGGGTGAGTCGCTGCGGAACTCTACCACCTAGTCAGATGTCACGGTGTTAGTGACGGCAAGTCTATGCTCGCCTTTTACGAGCTGCCTGGCACAGGTAGGCAGATGGTCTATTCTACGAAGGAGCCCGGACCAACACGGATGTCCCTAACCAACCCTAAACCTAATTGGTGATTTTGGTATCATCGAGAGAAAAGATGGCCGTGGTTATTCTGTAATTAAAAAACTTTTTACGTATTGAGTAAAATTAATCAACTATATTGGCATTTTGTAAAACTTTTCTCGGTTAAAGTGCACAAGTGAATTAGTATTTATGAAGAAATAAATGTATCGTGCATTTCCTCATTGCCACTTAATCTCACTAAATGAAGTTGAATAACGAAGCCACCGCTTCATTCACAACATTGACATGAATTTGTATGAAGCCTTATACCTTTTATAAACTAATTTAATTATCGCCAAAATAAAAAAAATAGATATGTACATCTTTTTTATATTGTTTATGAGACCTCTTAAATGACAAGTAAAGTGAGCATTTTTTGACTCGAAGACACGGTAACGGCAACACTGGCATATAACAAAATTACATCTAAATCTAAAACCGAAATAATTGGAGTCTATATATTTGTATATCCTAGACCTATACTACTAATATTATAAATGCAAAAGTTTGTGAGGACGGATGGATGGACGTTTATTAATCTTTCACGCAAAAACTACAAAACCGACTTAGCTGAAGTTTTATTTAGCTTTGGCAAAGTTTCATGTCTATCTATCGTATTCTAAATAACGTTCCGAAAACTAAAAGTTTCATCTAAATTAAAGATAACTAATCTTGTTACCCAAATTCTCAGTAGGCAATCTTATTAAAAAAAATAGGTAAATATCAACAAAATTCATTAATCAAATCATAAAATTAATAGCCATTATTGCGGTGCCATTATTACTTTTGTGCACTTTCTCACAATTCTGTCATTATTGATAGAAGAAGTCGTTACTTTGCGGAAATCCATACTTAAATAAACTTTTGGCGGAAAATTGCAAATTAAATTATTTATTTAGATTCTGTCATTATTCTCGTCTGCAGGAGATTTTTCAGAATTAAATATCTCAACAAACTAAATAAACACATTATGTCACACTCTGTTTTTACATTTTTTGAAAATGTGTATTTTAATGATAACGCCATCTATTTTTATGACTTAGAAACTTTTTTTTGTTTTCAATATAATAAGTCCATTTTTAAAACAGCATCTACCGTCAATCGAGTTTTAGTTCGTATGAGGGTAATCTATTTTCAAAAATGGGCTTTAATTCTTTAAAATAAGGAAAGAAGGTCATGGAAGCTTCACGGATAAATCAGAAGTCCCCTTAATCAAAAAAACTTTAGTGGCAACGAGTAAATAAAAGATACAATAATTTCCTCTTAAGTCCATCACTTATGCACTTTAACTTAACTAAACTATTCAAAATGCCACCAAAGCTTTCTAATTATACAACTTGACAATTATACACTAAATTTAGTAATTAGGTATTTTTCGTACTTCAGTTGGTTGGTTCGGTTTCGTTTCGTACTTTACACAAATTTTTAACTTCGGCTATAATTATTTAGCCTAGATGGTGCGCAACACTCAAACATTTTAAGTCTACTTTTTTGTCAAAAAGTTGGTAATAAACATGTACGATAGCTCGTTCATGGCTTTTTGATAGATAGAGCAAGTATTGGTATTGTGTCTATTCTTATTATAGACTAGGGCAGAAGCCTTTAAAAATAATAAAAAGTGAAATAAAATAGTAGTAGGATGAAACCCATTAGAAAAGGAGTAGAATATGATCAAAATGAAAGGAAAATTAAATTACGGTCGATCCGAGTTCGGGAAGTGGGAGGGGGGGGGTTAAGGGTAAAAAATGGTTTATCTCGATTTCTGGTAAAACTAAAAGTCCTATAGAAAAAAGTCACATCGCAAAGTTGTAGGTAATAAAAAGATCTAAAACTTTTGTATTAACACTTTTTTCACATAACCTCAAAATTTATGTGAAAAATTCAAAAAACCAAGTTTTTGGTTTTTTATTTTTATCTTTTACAAAAATTTCTTTTTTTTAACGAAATTTGGTGAAAACTTACCTTTTCATGTCCCAAATACGCTGTAATTTATTTGATTAAAAATGTTTATTTTTTCACCTTATTTTGAATTAATATCGAAAAAACACCCTAATTTTCAATCGAAAACTCACCCGTCAAAATATCAGATTTTTTCAAAAAGTTGGTATGTTTTCTGTTCGTTGAAATCTCTTCTTTTTGATGGTGAAAAAAAATATATGTTACTATAGTAAATATTCACAGAAAATGTGAAAAATCGAAAAAAACTCGAATTCGAAATTTTTAATTTTATAAAAAATTTTGAGCTATTTATCAAAATTAACACTTTAATTACTCGAAAAACATTAGATTACATGTAACATTGATAAAAAAAATTGGAAATAAGAATATACTACTATAATTAACAAACAAATAAGTTAATAAAATTAATATTTAATAAGACATTTACGATATTTGGAAAAAGTTGTCGAATATTCTTTAAATTATATGCGTAGATGTCTATTTATAACTATTTCGAGAAAAATTATATACCTGAGTGACCTACGAAAAATAGTAGCCCATCAAAAGGTATTTCATGGAGAAGTGGGGAAGAGGCTAGGCGAGTTCGGGTCTTACTACATACATTAGCCTAACCAATATTCGAAATACAGTACAATATACAACATAGTTTATAAAAATACACGTGCACGCTGAGTTTCTTGAAGATAATTGTGACAAGTTTACTTAAAAAACTTTTCGAATCTGCATAGGAATAATAATAATAATTATTATTATTGTTTATTTGCCAAAAATGTTTTACTAGCAGTAATGAATCATAAGATTAATGTGTTAAAAATATTGTAATGAATACGTTATTCATTACAATATTTTTATCATAATAAAGTATCTACATTTAATTGTACGAGTTACATTTATATTTTTATATAATGAGATTTTCTATGACATAAATGTAATAAGCATTGAATAAATCAACTTTTTAATTGAAACAAATTGCAGCAATCACATTTTTTAAATGAAATTATTTATATTAATTAAAAAAAATCGAATTCGAGTTTTTTTCGATTTTTTCATTTACTGTGAAGATTTACTATAGTAACATATTTTTTTTTCACCATCGAGAAGTAGAGATTTCAACGAACAGAAAACATACCAACTTTTTGAAAAAATCTGATATTTTGACGGGTGAGTTTTCGATTGAAAATTAGGGTGTTTTTTTCGATATTAATTCAAAATCTCCTCCTTTTCTAATGGGTTTCATCCTACTTCTATTTTATTTGGTTTTAAAAATTATCGACTCTGGTCTATTAAATGAATTCAAAGTTTGTAAGTTCCATGGTAAAGTACCTAACTATAAAGTATGTAAAGATGCAGTTTCGGCAGATATTTATAAAATATTATTAAACATACTTAAACTTAAACTATATACTTAAAATATTATTATTTTCGTTTTCTAGAAAAATCACGTAAGTACGTAATAAAATAAAACTAAGCGAATTATGGTGATAACAGTATCAATCCCTATTTTATCGTTTCCAAAAGAGAGAAAAACGTCGATTAATTTACAATCCTAATAAAAAACGGAGATTTATTTAACTTCGTTTAAATAACTACTTTTGAAAAATAGTATTAAAAACATTACTTGTATATAGGTTAGATGAAAAACATTTTTACTTTCAGATAAAAGTAAATACGAAGTGTAAAAGTAAATTACCCAACGTTCACAATTTTTTTCAGTTTTGTAATCATGAAATTGAAAAGCGATATGCATAAATCCACCTATCAAACTCCAAATTGTTTTTCTAACAAATGATTCTTAATAGTTTGAGAAAGAAGCATAGCTATGACATGGATGAATGAACAAACGAACTTATCGAATCTGTGAGGGTTCCGGTTTTTTATTTAGCTACGGAACCCTAGTAGAGGAGTTTAATAACTTTATTGCTTTACATTTCATTAATTACAATGAGAAAAATACATTTAAAAATAATTTCAAAAGAAAAATACATATATAATTTGGTATTTTATTGCTTACTATACAAACAGGAAAGACAAGAAATTAAAGAGTTTAGAAAAAAACGAAAACAAAAATTACAACAATGCAATTAAAAATTAAACTAATATCCAAACCGCCAAAATTTTGCTTTTGGTTATCTGATAAATTAGTTTTAAATAAGATTATAGCCCTGAAGATGCTGTCAAAGTAAAACCGGTTGGCAAATGTTGGTATCTCATCAGTTTTATAAAATATATTCAGTGAAACAGTGCATGTGTTTTTCCTATATAAATACTCATCTATATAAATGAATCCCCATTTTGCTTGGCCATCGTATCACGCCTGAACCAATTGGCCGATTTCGCTCCTTCTTTTTTATTGTATTAGATTTTATCAGGAGAACTATATGAAGAGAAAAACTTAGAAAATTGCAGAACATATAGAAAAAACACTTTTTTATATAGAAGTCAGTTGCTATCAATGTCAGTACGAAGTCCACCATGTCGACTGGTTTTTACAAATAATTAAACGCAGTAAAACTGTAAATACCGACTCTAACTATTTCATAGTCTCCACTTCGTAAAACTCAAAAACCACTGGTAGGATGGCTATCAAAATCGAATGGCTATCGCGTAATACAAAACATACAAAAATAGACAGCTAGAAACCACCTTCTGATAAAGAATCGGTCACAAATAACTCCGAAAGTCATCTGACCTGCAAATTCTGCTAATCAAATTACAAAATTTAATTGAACAATTTGAATTTTATATCCGTATTTTCTGAACTGCAAGATCTAAATATGCTAAGGGCCACTTGCACGTTCCTGATTTAAATTAAAGAAAGAGTTAAATGATCAAATACAACTTGATTAAATCCAAGTTAGAAGCTAACTCAAAGTTAAATACTTAATCAGGTACATGCAATTGTACGGGTAAGGCGCAGGACAAATAAAAGAGACGTCGGGCGAGGGCGAGGCGCGGGCGAGGGCGAGGCGCGGGCGAGGGC